>JAHHZJ010000315.1:0-159207 GCA_021437245.1 Aegilops speltoides
TCTGAACCAGCCCACGTTTCATTCCTCCTGTTCTATGTATCTTCTTCTTCTGTCTCATAAAAAATGTATCTTCTTCTTTCCCAAGTCTTCCTCCTTTGTCTCAAAAGAAAAGTCTTCCTCCTCCTGTACCTCTTGTACTCGAATTTGAGGAAGTTATACTAGACGGATATGTTAAGTGGTATTCAGAGCTAGATCGGTCCGATTCGCGCTCCGCAATCTCGAGATTTCTCTGTAACATCGACCGATTGGTTGTTGATTGCTTTTGGGCGATCGACTAGAAATCCGAAATCGGCGTGAGAGGAATTCAGAGGGAGCGGCGACGGCGCCGTTCAAGCTGAACGCTCAGACAAGGCATTTGGTGGACGCGATGAGCTCGTTTGAGGAGAACGTGATGCAGGAGTGGAGGGGATCGCCGAAATCCAGACTCGACTGGATGGATTGGATAGCAAGTTTGAGGAACAGATGGCCCGGCTAGATCAAGTCCAATCCAGGTAAATCTCTTCGTGAGTTCTCCGGGGAGATCCACCAGGATCAGGTTCATGTGGCACGGGTGCTCAAGGAGTCAACCAGCGCGAGGATGCGAATATCCACAGGATGGCGGCGCCGGGGTGTTTCGCCAGTTCGAAGGAACAACACCACCCTCCTCCTCCAGTGGATCCTGGCAAGGTACCTCCAACACCACAGTATTCCTCTTCGTTTGACGAGCATGGGTCGAAGCGGCCGTGCATGCCTAAGATGGAATTTCCGAGGTTTGATGGGGATGGAGTGCGTATTTGGCTTGACAATTGTGAGGCATATTTCCAATTGTATCAAATTCCTGACAATTTTGAGGTCATGTCCGCATCTCTGCACCTACATGGCAATGCAGCACACTGGTATCAGGCATATAAACAGTCTGATTACTGCTCTTCATGGAGTCAGTTTGCGTCCGCTATTCTGCTGGAGTTTGACCTGAACATGCATCGAGACTGTATGCGCGAATTGCTAGTACTGAAACAGGTTGGTTCAGTTCAGGAATATGGCAACAACCTCAGACTGAGAAAGTTATACTAGGTCGGATATGTCAATCAGCCTGGTTGTTCTGTTTGTCGTTTTGCCACGCTACTGTTTTAGAATGCTAGCTGGAAATTTGCCTCTGTTCTGAGTAGATAATGACTGCGTTCAATGCACTTTGCTTTCCAAAACAAAGTAATAGATGTGAATATTGATTAAACAAATGAGCAACAAGCCAGCAACGACCCTGAAGAGATTTCGTTTTATTTGATTGGGACACATATTTATCAATCAATTTTTAGCTGGTGGAGAATTTACTATGCTTCAATTGGAAAAGAAGATCTGATGTGCAGTTATAGTGATGGAGAAATTCAGGAACCTGAGGAAAAGAAGCATGTTTTCACAAAATAAGAAGACATGCTAATATGGTAATAATACACGCCATTCAAATAGACTACTTTTCATGTATTATGTGCTTGTGTCTCATTAGCTGCAAGTGCTTTCGACGACATGTTATTTTTTCTGTTGGAGATATGGGGATTAAATTGCCGCTACATTCTTTGCTAAATTTACTGATAGAAATGCCTAGAAATTTTGGACTTAGTACTGACTGTTACTACTAGAGATGCATGAAAACGTACAGATAGAATTGCTTGAAAGTACTCCTCTGTAAACTAATATAGGCGTTTAGATCACTACTTTAGTATTCTACGCTCTTATATTAATTTCGGAGGAATATCCTATATTACTATATTTTAACAGGAAGACGGTTTGATACTTTTTAAGAGATATTCAGGTTGGCGCCACCAAAAGTCTGACACATAGTAGACATGTTAGTTATATTCATGCAAGATTTCAGTTTTGAACATGGTAATTGTGTTGATAAAATTGACTGAAAATATAGGACTCAATATTTACTAACTATCAATACTTGTACTAATATAAATTCATGAAAATCTTCTGATAGAGTTGCTTGAAATTGTCACTTCTGATTTTAGTTGAATGGGAACAGGGTTTGCTGTATCCAAAGGGATGGCACCTAACAGACTACTAATACAAGGTATTAGGCACTTTATAGCTTCTATAGGCGGCGTTTCACGGTAAAATGATATTACCTTTTTTTCAAATAACTTCTAAAGGTTTGGCATGTCCTGCAAAAATATCTAGCGGTTGATCTTTTGTAAACTCTAAATGCTACTCCTCATAAACTAATATAAGGCGTTTAGATCACTACTTTAGTTATCTAAACACTCTTATACTCCCTCCGTTCAAAATAGATGACCTAACTTTGTACTAAAGTTAGTACAAAGTTAGGGCATCTATTTTGGAGCGGAAATTAATTCTGAGAGGAGTACATTAGATATGTTTTAATACGGCTCGATGAGATCTGCTGCCGAAAGTGTTCAGATCATGGAATTAACATGCTAAGATTAGCGTCACCGTTAGAAAGTAATACCCGTTAGGTTTATTGGGAGATCGAGAAGATCTTGGTCTTTAAAAAAGATGAGCTCACGAAGTTCGAATGTTCCAATATAGGGGCATCTTGACATGCCCTTATTACTACGATAGTATTTGTACTTGTGTAGGTAGTATTGTGGCTAGCTTTTGTTTCTCCTCCATTTCTGGTATTTGCAGTTTTACGATATCAAGTGTAATAGTTGATAATCCGGTTTAATAACCAAGCAAGAGATGTGATGTGCGGTGTTAAATTCATGGTCTGCAGATGCTGTTGAGGAGATGCGATTCTGAGTCGACAAAAGCGACCTCGTCGAATGATTATCAAACTCTGTTTACCTCTTACATTTTTGTTTATATTCTGGAAGGCGCTAATTTTTTAAATAATACATTTTTTATTAATTTACAAAATATTACGCTGATATAATATTTTTGAAAATATTATCAATCGGCCATGACAAGGCCGCCCGAGCCTAATCGGCCGGTTGTAGGCAGACAGTACTCTCGACGGCTGCGGTAAGACAAGGGTGGCAATCGGCCCGCGTGGGCCGACTATTGGCCGAAGCGGCGTGGCGGGAGCTGTCGGCCTTGAGCTGAGGCACTGCAGGCGCCCATGATCGGCCCGGCCAGCCGATCGGCCAGCGAGCCGGCGAGGCGGGCCCGCGGCAGCCTCCTTTTTCCTTTTCCTTTCCTTCTCCTTCTCCTTTCCTTCCCACCTCCGCCACACTTCTCCTTCTCTCTGTTCTTCTTCCTTCCTCCTCTCTCCATCCAAAATAGCTCCAATTAATACACCAAAATGGCCCTTTTTTTGCGGTTGGCACCATGAATGGGTTCTACTTAGCTAGAGGAGTCAAAAGACACCTTGATCTACTGATGGGGTAGCTTGTGGTGGTTGTGCTGAAGATTTTGTTGAAGCATTTTTTCAGCTCATTTGTGGAGGTTGTGGAGGCGGAGGTGGAGGTTGTGGCGGTGGTGGAGGTGAAGGTGGTGGTGGAGGTGAAGCTGCAGGAGTTTGGTGGAGTTTCCGGCTCCGGTTCCGGTGATTGAAGGCCGCCGTTCATCGTTCGCGCGCACGCTTCAAGGGTATATTTGAGCAAACATTTATTTTTCGAAGTTGCGTGCAATTATTGTTATTGGCTCGAGTAGTAAACGTAAATATTTAGGTGGTCATGGTGAGCATTTTATTGCCCGTTTCGGTTAGCATTTTATTTAGATGTCAACTAATTGGTTGCGTAAAATGTGTAGTTGCTCGGTAATATTTGGACTATATGAATATTATTTGCTCGAGTAGTAAGCGTAAATATTTAGGTGGTCGTGGTGAGCATTTTATTTTTCCGTTCGGTTTGGTGAGCATTTTATTTAGATGTCAACTAATTAGTTGTGTAAAATGTGTAGTTGCTCGGTAATATTCGGATTATATATGGATGTGTACTATTTAGGATTGTCAATATTTGTAGTTGCTCGGTTAAATCCGTAATATAGGCAGTCGGTGAAATATTAAAATCTTTTGTGGTGAGCATATTATTTTCCCGTTCGGTTCGGTGAGCATTTTATTTAGATGTCAACTAATTAGTTATGTAAAATGTGTAGTTGCTCGGTAATATTCGGACTATATGTGGATGTGTAGTATTTAGGAGTGTCAACATTTGTAGTTGCTCGGTAATATGTGGATGTGTCTTGCCTAATATTTGTTAGTGCGGGTATTTGAAGTTGTTGCTTAATAATTGTATTTATTTGTGAAAAAAATAGGTGAGCGAGATATACGATGTAGTGAACATCAGATTTTACTCTGATCTGTCTGTCCAAACAAGCTGAGATGGGAGCTGATCTGGTGAATTTACTCACATAGATGTCCCAATGGCGCACCTCAAACATGGTCCATCGGTCGAGTTGAAAGAATGGATTGCGGCAAGTTTAGGTCTTGATCTTTGAAACACACACCGTCGGTGTTCATGCATTGTGGACACGGTCAAGTACAATAATTTACTTTTATTTGAGGCCAATAGGCGAGACTCGATTGGGTGCGGTGGTTACAAGGTTGTGAGCGAAGAGGATGCAATCCTATTGCTTTAGTGCTTCCGTCGTGAAGGGGTCCTTGCACATGAAGGCCAAGGTGGCAACGATCTGGCGGGAAGCGGTGTAGGTAGGCGGCTATCTATGTCAAATCTTTGGAGATGATGGTTACGAACAAGAATGAGCGATCGGTAGAAGGAGGAAATGCTTATGGTTATGAACCGAGGCGAAGAATAGTCGAAGTAGAAGGAAATGCCGATGGTGAATACAATGGCGAGGTTGGCCGACAAGGTAGATGGGCACATGCACGGGACGGATAGAAGAAGACAACGATGTTGAAAGGGGTTATGCCGATGATTACAGCGAGTCGGATGAAGAAGAAAATCGTGGAGATCCGAATCCTGCATGGTGGAATCATGACTTCTCATCTGCAATGACCGTGAATGATGGACATGATTCAACACGGCAATATCATCAAAACAATATTGCAGGTGCTATGTATCCAAACAAACAAGCCTTGAAGGATGCAATAATTAATTGGGCGATGTCACGCAAAGGGTTTTCACAACTCGGTGTCGGTCGAAATTCCTAATATTAGTTGATGACATCGGACTTCATGACTTAAAGTTCCGTCGTGCGAGGAGCCTATGGATATCATGCGTCTATGTCGGCATCACATGATCGTGGGGAGTGATCATCATCCAGGGGATCACATCTGAGCTCGATGTCGCAGCACACCCCTTTGGATGAACATGTTTCGACTCCTCCACGAGCCCCACAGGGATACAGCATGACCGGGAAGAGTGCGAGATTGCACGCGTCCCATTAGGGCACTGACGGATGGGGATGGGCGCGATTCGAGATCCGCCTACATGAGGCGGAGCGTAAATCAGCGGCGCTTCTATCTATCGATGTCGACATTACCATCTATTTATGTGTGAGACTTATGTCTATTCTATGTATGAGACAAATGACTATGTACTTATGTATGAGACATATGCCTACCCTATTTTAGTACTATGTTATCCGAACTACAACATCATATTTAGATAGAAGCGAATGCTCGTTACAACAAAACAGTACAAACAACTACATAGTACTACATCTAAATTAAGCAGTGCGTCGAGGTGAACTTACAACATACAACATAAAACTACATGAAGTCATCATCGTCATCCTCCATCGATCAGAACTCTTGCCCTTTGGCGATGAAGAACTCTTGCCCTTGACGATGAAGAACTCTTGCCCTTGACGATGAAGAACTCTTGCCCTTGAAGATCAAGAACCCGAAGCGGTGGCATGAAGATATCATCTTAGTCCTCGCTCTCCTCAATCCATAAAATGGATTATTTCTTTGAAAGCCTTGAAAGATTCACTCTTGGCACCACCACCTTCTTCCACCTTTCATGTATCCTAAGTTCTTTCGTTACCTCTTCATCGTCCTTCGGGCCACCCAGGACCTCGTAATTGGTGAGCCAACTCATTCATTATGGTGTCTCTACCGGTGAGTTCGTCCCATGGAACTATCCTATTGTCCATCCTGAAATCGGTAGCTAGGCTCAGAAGAGTCCTGCTCATCCCAGGGTGAAAACTACGATCGAAAGGATAATGAGACATCTCAACTAAACTACACTGGAATGCTTATCCACCTCGGTCTGAGGGGGTTTTTATAGGTAGAGAGTTGGCGGGAACATATGGCGGGAAACCAGTGGCGGGAAAGAGTTGGCGAGAACATATGGCGGAAGCAGTGGCGGGAAAGAGTTGGCGGGAACATATGGCGGAAGCGAGTGGCGGGAAAGAGTTGGCGGGAACATATGGCGGCGAAGCGAGTGGCGGGGAAAGAGTTGGCGGGAACATATGGCGGGAAGCAGTGGATGAGAAATGGGTGGCGGGAGCAGTGGCGGAAAATATGTCATAGTTTTGAAAAAAAATCGCACGGGTCAAAAAAAAAAGTAATGTGGTGCATGCAGTCAGACCTCAACGAGCCAATTAGTCCTGTTGGCCCTGTGGCCAATTAGTTCTCTTGGACCTTATCGGCGGCGGTTGGCCATTGGACTTGAATCTGGCGGCCGACAACCCAATCGGCGTCTGACAAGCCGATAACCCAATCGGCGTCTGACAAGCCGATAGGAACCCGTCGGACCAGCTGTGGGCCGACTAGGCTCGATCGACTCTTTGTAGGCCGATTGGATAATATTTTCGAAAAATATTATATCAGTGTAATATTTTTGTAAATTAATAAAAAAATGTATTATTTAAAAAAAATTAGCCTGGAAGACTGTATGCTGGCGTAGATGTTTAGTTTATGTTGGTTTGAAACCTTTCGGAACCTGGTTTTAGACCAGAAGCTCTGTATGACTTGTTGGTTTCATTTCTATGAAATGGAGCCGGGGGAGCTCCCCTTTGATCGGAAAAAAAGATTATCCGAACTCTGGCTGCAAATATGATTGAAATGATTTGGAGTTAATTTAGTGTTTATGGAATGTCATTAGTACTTTCAGTCAGGTATGGCAAAGCTGGGGCACTGATTTGGTTTCAGAAATTTGTCCATAATTATATAGGTTGTTTGTTATATATTCCAGATGAATCTTTAGCTAGATTCTGGTGGATGGGAGAACGGGAGAGACGAGGAAGTTAACAATATGCTCTTTGTTGCAGTTATGGTTTGGCTGGAAGGAACAAAGCTAATCCAGGTGAGAAGACAAGAATGGTGGCCAAGATGATTTTTTCCTATCAGCGTACATGAAGACCTTAACCTGAAAGTAAAGAAAAAAGCTCGAAAGGCAAAGCAGGAACCCAGATGGAGGGCACCGATGCAGGAGTCGATACTGATGCGTTTTTTGTTAAGCTGAATTGAGCAGGGACAAGCGCTTGGCAGGGCAAGGACACCTCCAGGAGCTCTCCAAACACTGGGCACTACTTCAAGATGTACGAATTACTTGAACATCAGATGCAGCAAGGCGGAGCTGCAAATGCATGCCTCAAACCTGAATCTGGCAGTGACCTCTCTCCAGTCTCCACTGGGTGTAATCTTCAAAGAAAATTAAAGCCTTGTTGTGTATTGCTTATTATAGTTGTGCCTAAGATCCTGTAACTCTGTAATGCATTTAGTAGTTTCATTGTAGTTTCCATCAAGGTCAACGTCTACACCATGTTGTAATTTGGCATAAACACAGAACAGTTAAAATTTCCTTCTCTTCCTAAAAAAATTAAATTTCACTCCAACATCCGCAAAAAAACTGTCGTACCTCTAGCAATAGATCTATCCGACTCTTTCCAAGCAATCGAGTTTTGTTTCTTTCCCTTCATTAGAGATTTTATATAGTACTCCCTCCGTTCCAAATGTAAGTCTTTGTAGAAATTTCACTATGAACCACATACGGATGTATATAGATGCATTTAAGTTTAGATTCATTCATTTTGCTCCGTATGTAGTCATATCTAGTGGAATCTCTACAAAGACTTACATTAAAGGAAATGTCATTACATAACGAGGGCCGTCCATTTTCGTCGTAGTCTTTTCATGCCACAGAAATCACAGGTAAAGGAATACGTACATCCTAAGAGACATATCATACTCCATACACCATACATCCAAGTGAGAAAAGGATGTATCAAGGTTTGATGAGCAGGCTTTTGGTGGGAGAGGATGAAGGTCGATAGATATGATCAAGTACCAAATACAAATTTAACTTAAATGGTTCATGATGCCATATATTACGATGAATTAATTGGACTAAGCAACGGGTGCTGCACTGCAACCCGCGCCACCATGCTCTAGCAGGAATCCTACAGCAGCGACGTCGTGGTCACCACGATCGGGGTCCTCACCGTGTGTTTGCCGGTGTCGTCCGCCCAGGTCAGCGCTCCATGCAGAACCACGCCGGGCACTAGCTCTTGCTCAACCTGAATAACCACCGCGTACCGCTGCTTCTCCTCCTTCCCGCCGAACACCAGCGTGTTCGGCATGACGCTGACCTTCAGCGCGTTTGGTCCCTCCACCGTGGCCGTGTACCTCGCCGGCCCGTCGGTCACGCTGGTCACCGTCCGGGCGAACTTCTTCTCTCCGTCGTGTTGAAGAACGCAATGAACGACGGATAGTTGAGATCGAGCGTTGCGCCGGTGCAGTCAACAGGGGCCAAAGACTGCGCCACCGTCTGGATCTGTGCAGCCGTGTACCTCATCGCGCACATCAGCTTAATGTAGTCGTTCGGCCCGGCGTCGTAGACCAGGCCCGGGTCCAGGGAGCGGTTCGGGTCAATGTGGCCGGACCCCATCGCGAGCGGATCGGCTGCGTACTCGATGCCGTCTGCCCTGTCCTTGATGGGAGCCAAGGTGTTGTCCACAGCGCTAGCCGTCGTCATCATCGCCGACCGCACCGCCGCGGGGCTCCATTCCGGGTGCACGGCCTTGAGCAGCGCCGCCACGCCTGCTGCGTGCGGGCACGACATGGACGTGCCGGAGATAATGTTGAACTTGCTGAACACTGACTGCGGCCCGACATTGGCGACGCTGACGTTCTCCGCCCAGGATGCCAGGATGAGCGAGCCGGGCGCGAGCAGGTCGGGCTTGAGCACCGTCGGGCAGCTCGCCGCCGGGCCGCGCGACGAGTAGGTCGCCACCAGCGGCGCGGGCTTCGTGTCCGCCACGGTGACGGCGAACTTGATCGACGCCTTGGGCTTGCGGCTGCTCTGGATGTAGTGCAGCAGCGCAGGGGCAGCCTGCGGGCTCAGGACCACTCCCGGGAACTCGAAGTTCTCCATGTCCTCCCTCAACGGGTCGCTGGAGAGAAACAACGCGGCGCGCACTTTGGCCTTCTTCGCCGCGGATATCGCAGGCCAAAGGGAATCCGTGTACGTGGAGTCGCAGAGCACGACATTGTCGCGCTTCATGGAGAGCAAGGTGCTGTTGTCGCACGTGCCGAGGAACACGAGCCCGGCGTTCCCGAGGCTGCTCGGGGTTCCTGGGTAGCGCGTTTCGCCGACGAAGGTGGTGCCGTCGCCGAGCCTGACGATGCCGGACAACTCCCGGTCCACCGTGCCCGACGCGACGGTGAGCGCCCACGGCGAGCCGTTGTGGAGCCCACCGAGGTCGGGTCCATCGTTACCGGCCGAAGTTGACACGAACACGCCGCGCTGCATCGCCGCGAACGCGCCAATTGCGACAGGGTCTTCGTACAACGGCTTGCCGTCAAAGCCAAAGGAGAGGGAGAGCACGTCGACGCCGTCCGCGATGGCCTGGTCCATGGCGGCGAGTATGTCGGAAGCGAACCGCCCTTCTTCCCACAGGGCCTTGTACACCGCCACCCTGGCGCGGGGCGCCATGCCGCGTGCGATGCCTCGCGCGTAGCCGAAGAAGGAAGCGCCCGACACGGGCGAGCCGGCGGCCGTGGACGACGTGTGCGTGCCGTGGCCTTCCGTGTCCCGCGGGGAGTTGACGGCGATGGCCACGCTGGAGTTAGCGATGAGGCCCTTGTTGAACTTGCGCGCGCCGACGAGTTTCCGGTTGCACGCCTTGGCCGCGTCGAACGCGGTGCCGGACTCGCAGAAGCCCTTCCACCGTGCCGGCACCGGGGGGAGCCCGTCGTCGCGGAAGCTCGCGCTCTCGGGCCACACGCCCGTGTCCACCACGCCGATGATGACGTTGTCTCCGTAGCTTGAAGCCTCCCAGATCCCCCCGGCCGCGCCGACTTCGAGGAACTCGGGGTGTGCGTCGTGTCGCGCACCGCCCGAGCCTCGTCGCGGTAGCAGGAGATGAAGCCGGGGGATCGGCGGAGCACGTCGAGTTCCTCCTCACGAAGGCGCGCCGCGAACCCGTGTGTGGCGTGGTCGTAGGCGTAGAGCATCTTTGCCCCCGGCGCGGCCGCGGCGAGCGTGGAGGCGTACCAGCGCAGGTGGCTGGAGAAGGGGCTCGGCATGGCCGACTTCTCCATGTGGATGATGTACGACGCCGCCGACACGGAGTCGGCCGACGCGGACGGCCGCACGCACAGGCACAGCGCGACCAGCACCAGCCCCATCCATGCCGCCATTGCGCGATGCAGAGGAGTGACTAGTAAGTGGAGCACCGGCGGTGTAACGGGTGGCGCGGCTCCCGCAATGGCGATGCAGGGGCTATTTAACCTGAGAATGGCCGGTGCTCTTGCAGTGCGACGCATTCTCTTTTTTTTCTTTTCTTTTAGGAAGCCACGTCTCTTGATATTTTTTTCTTTCTTGCAATTGTTCCATTATCTTCTTTCCACACACAATTTTTTTTCGCTCCATTACCTTCTTTACTTTTATTAAAAGGGAGAGCTGATGGGTCCTCAACCCCTAAGATGGTACATCTCGTCCTCTTCCGGCGCTTACCACAAATGGATACATGCGTAGCCGTATTACTTTCACGATTTCCCTCGTCGTGAAGCCACGCATATTACGCTAATTTGTTGTACAACCACTCGTTCAAGCATCTATGCAGTGGCTGTATCCGTATATAGACCACCAGTCCCCAATCATGCACCACTCCGTCATGCTACGGACGTACTCCTACTACTAGAGTACTAGTTGCCACATTGCTCCGTATATGTTGCGTGGGGAAGATGCTGTGAGGGCTGGCCGGCTGGGCAGTGGGCAGTGGGCAGTGGGCAGTCAACGACACGCATGTCTCAGCATGAAAGTGGTTTTTAGTTTTCACTCATTTGTCTCTCGGCGTGTTAAGACTTTGTCCGATAATCCTTAGAACATTCCGAACCATTTAAAATTGCATCGAACATAATCATGAATTTATGATACCCACATGAATAAAAAGTTGCACGACCGACAGCTACACAATATGAGTTTAATAATGAAAATCAAAAAATATACGAACAAGAAAGCAGAATAATGGGGTTGGTAACTACTCCTATAATACTCTACTCCTAGACCCTGATGAATGGCCGGTGCTCTTGCAGTCCGTCCGTCCGATGCAGTCCATTTTTGGTAGCTTGCGTGGCCGCTCGCCAACCTAAAAAGGAAAGCTTGCCCCTCCTCCTGCCTGCCCCCCGTCGCTGTCTGTTACACGTCCCCGCCAAAGAATCAGCCCCTCCCACCGCCTCGTGAACCCTGCCCTCCCACCAAAAGTCCCTCCCTACCCAGCAAAGAAGAGGCAAAAAAGACAGCGAAAGCAGGCAACAAACCATGTCACAGACTTCTGACCCCTCACACATCTGCCTGCTTATGTGAAGAGTCAAGAAAAAGGAAATGCAACAAACGCTTAGCATACTACTGGATTGCTGCACGATACCTACAGCACAAGCTTGTGTTTGCCATGATTTATACTCCCTCCGTTCACCAAATACTTGTCTTTCTAGGCATTTCAACAAGTGACTACATCACGAGCAAAATAGGTGAATCTACACTCTAAAATATGTCTACATCATCCGTATGTAGTAGTCATTGAAATGTCTAGAAAACAACTATTTAGGAGCGGAGGAGTACAAACACGGATATTTTCTTCTGGATCTTGTACGTTTCTTCATGTCCTTGCCCTACAGCACCATGAATCACTCTGTTCTGCTGGGTGCTGGCCCCTGTTGATTCACTCTGCTTTTGTTGCTTTAAATTCCTTGAACCTGACCTTGGCCCTGTAGAAAGGTGGGAAAAGAGTTACCCGGAGGACAAGTACTAGGGCATGTAGTTTTATCAACAAATAAAACGCAAGTAGCAGGTCCCCGTGTTTGTTTGTTCAAAACAATGAATGATGCAGGCAAATTAAATCTACTGAATTTGAGCAAAGGTCCCTGTGTTGCTCATAAACAAGAAGCAATAGTTCCCTGTGTTTGAACTAAAACCATGACACTTTTATGGAAATGGAGGGAGTACTGAACTAGAAAGAGTTGCTCACAGAAAAAACTGTTCAACAAAACATGTTGGCAAATGATGGCGAAGCTATTCTTGAGAATTGGGTAAGTTGCTTACAAAAAAATCTGCGCGGACGGTAGCCGTGGGCGACAAGTGTATTGGATAAGGTCGAGGTGGGCGTGGGTGCGGTGACTATATAGTGGGGTTGTAGGCGATTCCGTGCCTGCGGTAGCTATTTAGTTTAACCCAGTTAGTTCAATTTGTGGGACGGTTTGGCAACTATATGGGGTCTAGGCAACTCACTTAGTGTATTGGATTAGTGAAGTTGGCGCCTGCAGCGGCGACTATATGGTGGGGTTATGCTCGACTCCGTGCATGCGGTGCCCGTATCACGACTATATAGTGGCCCGTATGCAGCGAACAAATGACCAGTGTATAAACCCTGAGGTGTTCTGCATCTACATGAACAAATAATTGGCTTACTTATATGAAAGTCAGAGTATAACAAATGGAAATTACAAAAAACAAATCAGTCGATAGCTGCGAAATGTATGTCGAGGCTGGCGAGAGCCTACGAAGGAAAAATGCAGATGGAGACTACACTAAAACAATTCAAGTAGCATGAATTTGTGTAAGCAACATACACACAAATAGCAGTTATATAACTTGCTTATAAACCTGAGGTTTTCTTCATCTACATGAGCGGAAAAAAATGCCTTGCATCCCCTAGAGTTCTCTCTGCATCTACGTGTACATTGCTACCTGCCCCCTAAAAGATGCAAGTATTTTGACACCCCTCCACCCCTGCTTATGTAACTTGTCCTCTGTTGTTTATGTACAAATTACTGCAGTTATGCAACTTGTCCTCTGTTGTTTATGTGCAAATTATTGCAGTTATATAACTTGTCCTCTGTTGTTGCATACAGCCTGTTATTACTTTTGTTTAACTGTTTTTCAAAGTACATGCAACATCATTTTCTTTAGAAAGGAAAAAAAGAATCGTAAATTGCCATTCTGTGAAGAAGATGAACACCCTATCAAGACAACTTTGCAGGACACCAGCAGGCGATTTTGTGCTAAAAGAATGAAGGCACCTACTTGTTTTTTTTTCGAAAAGGAAGACCCCGGCCTCTGCATCACATGATGCCCACAGCCATTTATTAAACAAAGTAACAGGTTCAAAACAAGGTCTCAAACAATCCGATGAAAGCGGCTTAAAAAGTGCCACAACTGGAGAAAATAGGGTAAGATGAAATTTTAGGCAATTAAATTAGCGGCAGATGAGCATTTTAGCATAAGCAACTTCATCATTCTTAGGCAAATTAATTAGCAGAATATGAGCAGTTTTAGTGTAACTGACTTCGTCATTCTTAGGCAAATTAATTAGTAGCAGATGAGCATTTCAGTGTAATCGGCTTCATCATCTTAGCAGTTTAATTAGCATCAGATGAGCATTTCAGCATAAAGAGACCTCATCCTCTTAGCCTCTTAGGCAAATTAATTAGCAGCAGATGAGAATTGCTGCCTACATCGATCACACCGACACTGTATTGCCTATGTAGTGTTCATCCACATGCTTGTTGCCTACGTAGTATTCATGCATATGCTTGTTGCATACGTAGTGTTCATGAATATTGGAATTTTGCGGACCATGGTATTGCGATGTGAGCGACATTTAGGGGTTGTGTAACATGCTGTATTTCAGCAAAAACGGTGAGATCATCTGACGTGACAAAGAAAAGGAAAAAACGGCACCCTCTGGTTCATCTACATTTGGCCGCAGAGATGAACTATATCTACTGAAACGATCAAGCAAACCGCGTCCACATGAAGCCAGATGCAACAAGTTGCTACAAAATCGCAGTCGGCAACTACTAGTAATCTTTAGAGTTAAATACGGGCTAGATCTTACACTGAATGAAAATTCCTAATATCGAAGAAGAGTACCTGCTGGCCGCTGGTGTTAAGCCTTTTGATGGCGTCATGGCGACCACGGTGCCACCGGCGTGGCCAACTGGCAGGCGGACGACCCAACACTCCGAAGCCACCCTTGCCGATTTGAGCAGCCGGCTGAAGTCGCTAGTGGCGGCGTGGAGCTTCCTGAGCCGAACTACTCGCGCCCTCTCCTCGTACAGATCCGGGATGCTCCGCCCCGACGACTCTTGGCCAAGGGCGACGACGACACCGTAGAGCAGGTAGCCTCGCCGGATACCCGTCGCCTTCGCGCACGCCGGCAGCCCCTCCCTCCCTCCTCTTCCCCCGTCGCGCGCGCACGAGCCGCACCGCCTCCATTGGCCTTGTCTCGTCGTCTTACCCTCGCTCCCGTGCGTGGAGCCGGTGCTCTCGCTTCCACACCCCTCGCGGCCCTCCTCCTCCTCACCCTCGCCGTCGAGCTCTCAACCCCCGGCCGAATAGAAGGCGACCCCCCACAAGATTCCCGCGGGAGCGACGCGCGGTGTGGAGATGGTGAAAAAGGAATGGATGGATGCCGACAAAAACCATCAACTCCCATCGCTTTCCCTGGGCTGGGCGGTCGTCCTATCTGGTGGAAGATGGACACAGAGTCTGAGACGGCTGAAGAGCGACCGCTCGCGAGCACCGGATCGCGCGCGCGTTGAGTACATTTTTTTCTTTTTTAGATCAGGGCTGGCTACATTAATACAAACTTCAGTGTTTACAGTCTCCTGGATTACAAGTAGGAATACACTGTTGGAAAGTCCACTAAACAACAAGCTCGCTCTCCCTCGCCAACAGATGAGCAACACAATTAGCGGAACGACTTACACGAAGAAACGAAAATCAAGACAAAGTTTTTTTGTAACCGGGGTATCCCCTTTCTATTACTTAGAACGGAAATACAAATGTCTGGTACAGAAAAGAGTCCAAGAACAAGGAGAAGGGAAGAAGCGAGTTCAACGCCTTTGTTAGGAAACACCTTGTACTACTTGCGAAGTCATCCACAGTACCATGGGGCAAAAACCTAAGCGGCACTGACAAAGTACTAGCCCTATCTGGCAGGAGCATCGGTTTGTAGAGACTAAGAAGTGAAACCGCAATGTCGGGGTAATGGGCCATGGGTAGGTGACCGGGACCCAAGATCTTTCAAGACATCGGTGAGGCTGCGCCCTCAGTAGAATCAGCGGGGCGACCTCAGAAAGCGAGTCTCGGTGGGCGACCTTGAAGCCGAGCCTCGATTAAGCGACCTTGGGAAGGCCGAGCCCAGTTGGCGACCTTGGAGGCCGAGTCAGTGGCAACCTTCGAGGAGGCCGAGCCTCGGCAAAGCGACCGAGAAGGCCGAGCCCGATTGGCGACCGGAGGCCGAGTCGGTAGCGACCTTGAAAGGCCGAGCCTCGGCAAAGCGACCCCGAAAGCGAGTCCCAAGGCAGCGATCCCGGACCAAGCCGACTCGGACTTGCGGCCTCCCAAGGGCCGACTCAGAAGTCGGCCCGACCTCCACGAAACCAGCAGGTGCGACCCGTCGTGGCTGTCCTCCGGACCTCACGGGAGGGGCATAGCTCTGATAAGCGCGTCGCGGGAGATCTCCGGTGGTAGCAGCCTTGTGCCACCTGACCGACTTCCACCGATCGCCGCAGCCTGTACCTGACAATGGGCGTGCGACACGGAGATCGCCGGGCCTCCGTCGATGGGATAGAAGAGTTCGGCGGAGAGTCGAAGGCGGCCTGCGGTCGGTCTCCCGGTCGGCCGCCCGGCAGGGCCCCCGAGCCATAAAGCAGTTGGACGGGAGTGGCGGCAGTGATCACTGACGGTGGCCTTTGTTCCCGACCCCATGACCATGCTGCGTCGTCGAGTCTTGCCTGATCTCGGCCGTCCATGAGACCCGCCGATCAGCCCGGCCCCAATCGGCGGAGAAAGGCAGCATAAGAGAGGCCCGGCGGCCAGGGGCCACGCCCAGTCAGATTACCATTGTACCCAGAGCAGGCCTATCTAAACCCGGGCACCATCAAAGGTTCGACCTGAGTAGGTTCTTAGACACATAGCAAGAGGAAAAGCTAGCCTTGCTCCTTCCTACCTCCACCAGCTCGAGGAGCACCATTGTGCTATCACCCATAGTGATCATGCGGAGACCCAGCGAGCGGCGATGAGGGTGTTATCTCTCGGAGAGCCCGAATGGAGGTAAGATCGCGGCGTGCATGCCTTCGCCTCATCCAGCTTCGAGCCGCGGACGTTCTACTCGCCCCCACCATGATAAGCCACCCGTTGGCATATATGCATCAACCCCGACATTTGGCGCCCACCGTGGGGCGAGGTGCACCGTCGTCCGGAGAGTCTGTGCGGGCGGGAACCCTCTTCCTCCTGGCGGCGCGCCAGCCGGCTCGCCGGATAAGGTCTCGTCGGCCTTGGCTGGCAGCGTCGAAGCCGTCTGCGCAGCAATGCGGCCTCGCCGAACTCCTCGGCGAGTCGCCTCTCAAGCAAACCAGCGCCCGGCATCCAGCGGTGGTGGCCCCGAATCTTCGCGGGCCTCCTTGATCGACTCAAGTCGCGGCCGAGCCCGCCGTACCTTGAGTCTGTGGAACTCCTCCGAGCCGATCTTTGGTCGACTCGGCGCCGTGTCGCGATACCTTCCCACTAGCGTGGTGGTTTCTGACGAGCAGCTTCCGTCACGAGGAGAAGCGGCGGAAGCGCCGTCACGGAGGTGCTCGTCATCGGCCCGCGGCGGCGCTCGGCGAAACGCCCGAGACCAGCACTGCGTACGCAAACTGTCGCGCCCCTCCGGGCAGCGGGCCGAAGATCACTAAACGCCGCCTTGACTTATCAGCGCCAAAGTTGGCGAGCATGAGACGCTTTGTCAAGCGTACCAGCGAGTGGATCGCGCCGTGGGTGGTCTGCCGGCTCCGTGGGCGAGCCGTCTGGCGCATGGTCGAAGCGCAGCGCGACGTCGCCGATCTGTTGAAGCGAAGCGTCCGTCGCCACCCGCGGAGAACATCCGCGCCGCCAGCGGCGGCGAGCGAGGACCTCGGGCGAAAAGCGCCGTGTGATGATGGGCGAGTCAGCAGCTCCTCGGCAGCGGTGCTGCGCGAAATCTGACGGCGGCGGCGTGGCGTGCCGCAGAAGAATGATGACTTGCCCCTCGCCGAGATCGGTAGCGACCTCGGGGCCGGTGGCGGAGCCAGCGGGAGGAGGAGAAAAAACCGGCTGCGAGCCCGCGGTCGGACTCGTATCTCCATCGGCGAGACCAAGATGGCGCCCGAGGCGATAAGCGGCGTGATGATTATCTACCTCCCGCCTCGGAAAACGGCGAGTCTCCCGCCGCTTTGTCGAGCACCGACTCGGAGATCGCCTTAGTCGCCGAGAGAGTCGGAGAAAGCGCGCGCCGCCGGATCGTCGACTCCACGGATCCTGGTGTTGGAAGAAGAAAGCAGCTGGGCCCGCCTTGCCGGGCCCCGCATCGAGCGACCTTTCCCCAAAGGGTTCCGCTCCTCGAGACCGTCCAAGTACACCGGCTCCGTGAAGCGGAAGGCTGGCGATAGACTACTCCACGGTGTCACATCGCCAGCGGCAACAAGCGATCGCCATCAAGTATGTTCCCCTCATGCTCCGAGGCACCGCCGGACATGGCTGAACAACCTGAAGCCGCTTGACATCAACAGCTGGGTCGACTTCACGAAGCCTTCATTCGCCTTCACCGGCCGTACAAGCGACCTCCGAAGCGCGCCGGCTCTCCTTGTGCGTGCAAGGCCCGAGAGTCGGCGATTATCTCCTTGTTGAGGCGAGCTCAGAAACTCCTGCGGCGTGCGAGTGCGAGCCATCGAGTACTTCACGGCCGGTGCGAGAGGTACCCTCCTCAAACACAAGCTCCTCTGCGGCAGGCGAAACCCTCGGCAGTGCTAGTCATCGCGGACAAATCGCCCACGGCCGACTCCTCTATGAAGGCGGAGATCCAAGTCAGCCTTGGTGGCAAGGTGATTCCCAGGCTCCCGGGCGCGCCGGCCGGAGGCGCCGGTCGTGGCAGCAGAAGCGACAACAAGCGCAAAGCCCCGGCCGACTTCGGCCGGCGGTGGCGGTAGTAGAGACCGGCTGACTGAGGGCAGCCTCGGCCAGCGAAGGGTGGCAAGTCAAATGGCTGCGGCTTTCTCCTAAGGCAGACTGGATGGTCCTTGCAAGTTCCAATGGCCTTGGCCGTCGAACCATACCACCGAGAAAGTGCCAGCTGGCTCGTCGGGATCGCGAAGGAGGCGGCCTCACCCTCCACCACTGCGGGGCGCGCCGCGCCTCCGCCGCCTCCATGCGGCGGTGGCCGTGACCAGTCAGCCTTGATCCAAGATGAGTTTCGGAAAAGCCGCAGAGCATCGTAGTGTTCACCAGTCTGACGACAGACGGCCGGCGGCGGCCTTGGCCAGCAGCGAAGTTAGCGGTAACGCCGGAAGCCCCGAGTTCATGCATTGGTCAGAAGCCTATCGGTGGTGGCGGATCACCGAAGTGATGCGAGTCGGGCTCGTCGCCTTGGTTCTTGAAGCGACCTTGGCCGCGACAAGCGGGCGCTTCGCTTCTCGCGGATCTGATAGGCGGAGGCGGCATAAACATCTGTACAAAGATACCATGGAAGCTTCGGAATCGAGGCGGAGGCGGTGCGGAGCGGCCGCCTTTATTTTCCATGGGATCGTGCCGGCCTCTCCTGCTCGCCCGATTGGCAAGATTACGATAGATGTCCTCTTGGAGACAAAGATCACTTCCGCCGAGAAGCCGTCTGGTTCGAGGTGGTGGACTGAAAGCCCATACCACGCTCTGCTAGGCGGCTGCCACAGCCAAGTTCATGGCGGTTCCCCCTCGCCTATCTCAAGATGAATCTGCCGACCTCGAAGGGATCTTGACCGTTCTTGGCGACTACAAGAAGTCGTCCGCTGCTGTGACAAGGCGGCCGGCTGGCGAGTCTCTGGTGATGCGGCGGCGGCTCTGGACGTGTCGTGGCGATGGTGGGAAGCGGCCGGAGATGTCGCCAGACCCCAAGAGTCGGGGCGGAAGGATCATTCAAGCGGCCAGGAGACCAAGAAGATACCTTTGGACCGGAGCACCAGAGTCTGTTGTCATGGGCACTGAGCCTTTGCGGCAAATAGGAAAAGCGAGCTCGTCGATTTCCTCCGTGAGAATCGGGACATCTTCGCATGGTCCCCAAGGACATGCCAGTGTCACCAGCCAGGTCGCCGAGCACAAATTACGTCGGGCGGATGTGAAGCGGTCGGGCAGCCCTTGCGCCGTCTGTCGAGAAGAAGAGGAGAGTAGTTGGAGAGAGATGCCCGGCTCTGGCGGCGGCTTCATCATGGAGGTGTTCTTTCCGGAGTGGTTGGCTAACCTGTCTTTGGTGTTGAAGAAAAACAAGCGATGGCGGATGTGCATCGACTACACCAGCCTCGACAAAGCTGCCCAAAGGATCCATTCGCTCTGCCAAGGATTGATCAAGTGATAGACTCCACGGCGGATCGGCTGTTGAGTTTCTTAGATGCATACTCGAGGATACCACGGATCAAGTTGAATCCAGCGAACGGGCTAAAGACGCCTTCATCACGCCGTTTGGAGCCTTACGCTGCAGCGATGGCGTTCGGCGAGGAATGCGGCGCCACCTTTCAGCGTTGCATGCGAAGTGCCTCCTCAAGCAACTTCGGCGGAATGCCCATGTTTATGTAGATGATGTGGTGGTGAAGCGGAGGCGTGGGGCGCTGCTTGAGGACTGAAGAGACCTTTGAGAATCTGCGCCCGATTCGAGATCAAGCTCAATCGAGAAGTGCGTGTTGAGTCCCGGCCGGCCAGCTCCTTGGTTTTGGTCTCGAGCAGCGGCATAGAGTGCAACCTGTGAAGATCAAGGCCATCGAGAGGATGGAGGTACCCGTCATTGCTGGGCGTGCAGAAATTCACCGGTGCTTGGCTTCCATAAGCGATTCATCGATCGGTTGAGGCGAAAGCTCTGCCATTGTATCAACTAATGAAAAAACCACTTTTTGAGTGGAACCACAAAGCGAGATGAGGCATTTCTCCAAGCTGAAGAAGATCTTTGGCGACTCCCCTGTGTTGGCGGCTCCGACTCCCAAAGAGCCAATGCTTTGTACATCGCCGCCACCGGTCGGGTGGTCGGCCACGATTATTGTAGTCGAATGCAAGGAGGAAGGCAAAGCGCTCGATTCGAGAGACGGTATATTACTGGCGAGTCTTGTCGACCTCAAGCAAAACTACCCTCATTACGGAAGATGTGCTCTGGCGTGCATTTGCCGCCAAGAAAGTGAAAGCCCTACTTCAAGAGCATCCAATCCTTTGTGGTTTCTTGCCCGCTCGCCGAGATCATCGGGCCGAGGCAGCTTCGGCCGAGTGGCCAAGTGGGCTATCGACCTAGCTCCTTACGATCTACTACCAACCTCGCCGCCATCAAATCATGATGTTGGCGACTTCCTCGTCGATTGGTGAGACCCAATACTTGCCGCTTCTGAGACTCCACTCATTGGTGGCGCCTTGATGGCTCCAAGATGTGCTCGGCCTCGGGCGGCGTCGTCCTCACTTCCCCAAAGGCGACAAGCTCAAATCGTCTTTGCAAATTCGCCGCCGCCTCCAACAACGTCGCGAATATGAAGCACTCGTTCACGAGCTCCGGCTTGCCAAGGAACTCGGCATTCGCGGATCACGTACTCTGGCGACTCCGACTTGGTGGTTCGTGATCATCCGTATTTGGGGCGCCAGGGCGCAAACATGGCAAGCTACGCTTCTGGTGCAGCAGCTCAGCGGATATTTTGAAGGATCGAGTTCCTCCACGTACCAAAGCGACAACGATCAAGCGGATGCATTGGGCGAGTCGGCTCCACTCGCCGAGCGATACCTTACGGCGTCGCCCTTCAGCGCCTCCTCAAGCCGTCCATCAAGCCTTCACGGTCGACTCCATTTTCGTGCCGACTTCTCCGAAATAGTCGGATCCGACTCAAGACATCGACAGCGACCTCAAAAGCTACGGCCGGCCGGGGCTGCGCCCGGTCGGCCGGGGACTACCAACCGACCGGGGACTGCGCCCGGTCGGCCGGGGGCTGCGCCCGATCGACTGGCGCCCGGTCGGCCAGGGCGCACCGGTCGGCCGGGGACTGCGCCCGGTGGGCCGAGACTCCCTCAATTCAGCAAGCGGTGAGCCCAGCCGCCGCCTCCCAGCCAGCCGCCCTCGTCCAAGTCATTGTGGTGACGATCGAAGAGATAGCAGCACCTTCATGGGCGCAGCCCATCCTCAAGTTCCTAGTCGACAAGGAGTTGCTGCGAGATGAGTCTCGGCTCGGCAAAGTACCGCCGGCGGCAGCCTACACCATAGTCAGCGGAGAATTAGTTAGGCGCGGCGTCACTGGTGTCCACCGGCGCTGCGTGGAGCCGAGCAAGGCCAGCGATCCTCAAGGACATCCATCGAGGCGAGTGTGGTCACCACCGCGACCTCGAGGCGCTTCGTGGCCAAAGCCTTTCGGCCGCAGTTTCTTTTAGCCGGCTGCCTGGAAGAAGCCAAAAATTAGTCAAGAAGTGCAAGGGGTGCGGTGTTCGCTCCAAGCCCCTTGACCGGCTTCTGCTGAAGGCGATCCCTATCGCTGGCCCTTTGCGGTTTGGGGCACAGACATGGTGGGACCTTTCAAGGCGGCCCGGCGGCGACTCATTTACTCGTCGCGATGGACAAGTTCACCAAGTGGGTGGAAGCAAAGCCCATCAAGAAATTAAATGGGCCTGGCGGTGACTTTCATTGCCGACATCACGGTCTCGGTATGGCATACCACACAGCATCATCACGAACAGCGGCACCAACCGCCAAAGGCGCCTTGGCTCGTTCTGCGCGGCGCGAGAGGCATCGGCCCGGACTTAGCGTCCGTTGCCCATCCATGATCAAGCGGCGGGTAAAGCGAGCCAGCGGCCTCATCCTATCCGACATCAAGCCTCGATTGGTCGAACCACTCGGCGCTTCGGCCATTGTTGGGTGGAAGAGCTGCTGCCCGTCCTCTGAGTCTGCGCCGCGACTCGAGCGAATCAACCGGCTTCACGCCGTTCTTCCTCGTCTCTGATTGCGAAGCCGTCATCCGCGGATATACAATTCGACTCTCCACGAGTCTCCATGTACACGAAGAGGAGGTGAAAGCACGCCAAGACAGCGTCGACTGCTTTGGAAGAGGGCGACTCGCGGCACTCGGCCGATCCGGCATCTACCGGCGAGCTGCGGCGATACTCTGTCGCAAGGTCAAGCCAAGATCATTCCAAGAGGCGACCTTGTGCTCCGGCTGATTCGAGAGAACAGCGGCCGGCTAAGTTATCGGCGCCTTAGGAAAACCCCTTCATCATCGGCAAAGTGTTGGGAAGCGATGCCTACTACGATCGGCCTTCGAAGCCTCGGCGCGCAAGAGAACGACTACGGCAAAGACAGGCGCCCGTGGAGCATAAATCTTCTTGAAGGTTTCGGTGATATAGTATGTATCACGCTACTTCCCCTTCGTATTAAGCACCAAGACCTTAGGCCCCAGGCGAGCTCGGGACCTTACTGATTATCTGTATGATATGAATTTCGCTTCGAAATGCTTCCCCATTTTATCATACCGTCGGCGCCGGGTCCGACAAGTCGGCCGGGGACTCGCCATATGCTATGAAGCGCTCCACGGTCGGACAAGTAATGTGCAGCGCTCAAAGCCGTCTCCTCTGACCACAGCTCATGAGCGGCTAGCCGATAAGAGGGAGGCGGAAAGTGAGCGCGCACGTGAAAAATGGCTAAGGGCTTAAGAGCTACGCATAGCACAAACCGGCTCTCGGTTGCCCCCTATTTGAGCCGACTCACGAGCAGTCGGCTCACAGTTTTAACCTCTATTAAGAACGGCTGACTTTGAGAGTCGGCGGCCGATCAACCAAACTTGCTCGACTCTTTAAGCGACTAAGTACTTGCCCCAAGGTAGTGGCGCTGACCAGTGGCGATCCATGAGCGGCTGCCGAGATAAGCGAGCAACAGCAGAGGAAAGCGACAAGGAAAACAGTCTAAAAGAGCCAAAGCAAGCGGCGAAACTTGATAAATATTTACATAAGGCCCTTGGCGAATACACCCATGGTGGAATTATTCATAACTAACAAGTTTTCAAAAGAACAAAAAAGCAGTTAAGGTGATGCATCCTAGGAGGCCTCTCTGGGCGGGAGGGCGGAGGCAGCTCAGGCGTCAGGCGGTCAGTGGGCGGTCTCGGCTGGTCGCCCTCGGCGGCGTTGCCTGCCCTTAGAGGCTCGTTCTTTGGGCCTTGATCAGTGAGGCTGGTCGCCTTCTTCGTGCTCTGGCGCCTCCTCCTCCTCGCTTCCGTCCTCAGACTCGTCCTCCCCTCGGTCTTTGGAGCCAATCACCTCCGCCGAGTCCTCCTCGTAATGCAGGTGCATCCCGAACCACTCGGCGGAGCCTCCTCGCCGTCGGCCGTCCGCTCGGGCACAAAGACACTAGTGTCCGTGTACTCGGCGATGGCCGCCGCTTCGGCAGGCGCCTTCCACAACCTCGGCTCGGCTGGGCCTCCGGCCGGAGCAGCGGCCAGGCGGTCGAGGTCAGTCAGGTACCAACCCTTGGCGAACTCAAGGCCGGCGTGCTCGGCCGGCCGAGCCCTCAAGCCTCGAAGCGGCGGCGGCGACCTCCGGCCCGGTCGGCCGTCCATTGGCGGTCTTGAAAGCCGGCACCTCCGGCCATAGAGGCGGTGCGACTTAGGCGCCGGCGCGTTGAAGGCAGCGCATCGGGCGGTGAAAGCGAGGCGGCGAGCCCGATGCTCAAGATCTGCTCGTCGGCGGTCGCGAAGCGCGTTGGCGGTGATCACCTCGCCTGCGCCCGCCGCTCCTCCCGATCCGCCTCGATGGCGGAATAGCCGTCTGCGAGTGGCGGGGAAGAAGTCTGCGAAAGACAAGAAAGAAGCGATCGAAAAACCGAAAGCAGTTCGACAAAGAATCGAAAGACCAAAAAGAAGGCGGGAGTTACCGTCGCGGCGTCCTCAAGCGTGGTAGCGGGAGTCGGCATCGCCTCGCGGTCGGTCGAGCGGCCGCTCCATCTCGAACTTCGGCGAAGGGCATCCTCCGCGACTTGGCGTCCGCTGCGCCTTCAAGCAGATCATACGCTTTCGGCGATTCGCGTCGCCGGAGGTCGCGTTCTTGGCGAGCTTGTCGCACTCTTCCTCCTTAGTGCGGCAGGCGGCGTTGGCCTCATCGGCTGCCCTTGAAGGCGGCATTGGCGTCTGAAGCCCAAAAAACATCATCGGCAAAGAAGGTGGCGGGAGATCCGGCCCGGCTGCTTGCGATCGGCCGAATCTCGGGGACTACAACCGTGGTAGCGCCCGCGGAAAGAAGAAAGAAATCGCGCGGAGATCCGGCCCATTGCGCGCGATCGTCCAATCTCGAGGACTACAACCAGCAGTGCGCCAGTAGCGCCCGCGAAAAAAAAAATCCGCTTACCTCGACTCTCCGCCCGGATCGGTGATCCGCTCCTCGGCTCTTCAGCGTTGCGGTTGAAGGCGGTAGTCTTGAGAGGTTGTGGTATTCTGCAAGAACTGACAAAGCAAGGTCGACCGCCGTAGATCGCCAAAGGGAGTTCGAGCCGCTGCTCGGCGGTAGACTCGAACTCGGGGACTACCGATGGGTCTGTTGGCCTTACGAAAGAAACAAGAGAATCAAAAACAAATCATACCGGTTTGAGGCCCGCATGGCGGATCGTCTGGTGTAAGTGGAAGGCCTCGCCTTCCTTGCTTAACAGGTGAAACGTCCAAGCGCTGATTCAGTGAGCGTTGCCGCCAGCGCACCAGCCCGGTGGCGGCGGCCTTTGGAAACCTCGGCGTCGAGATTCGCCATCTTGGCGGCGTCCGTCTCGAGCCAGCGGCCTTCGGCTTCGTCCTTCGACTTCGGCGGCGAGTCGGCATGCTTGACTCTGCGAAGAAGCTGCAGCGTCGGCGTCGTCGCGGCGGCGGAGTCTGCGGAGTCCACGAGCTGCTTGCCGTGCGGCCTCGAGGCCAGGCGGCGGTGGTGGCGGGCGGCGCCGCAGTGTCGAGCCCGAGCATCGCCGCCTTCCTCGGCGAAGAGATTGGCGGTGCCGACCTCCCGGTCTGCCCGTAAAAGTCGGTAATGGTGGCTGATGCGAGGAGGACAAGCATCGCCCTGTGACGAACGACCGCCTCGGCGTCCCTTTGGCGGCGCAGCGCGCCGCGGCCTCTTCGGATGCGGCCGGGCATCAGCGGCCGCCTTGTCGGCCTGCGCCTTCTCGAGCGTCGGCCTCCTCCTCAGCGCGCTTCTCCAGCGTTCCGCTCCGTCGCCTCCGGAGATCGGCGGGGTCGACCCGCCAGCGTGTTGGAGGGCGTCGCCCCGACCCCATATGGGCTGGCGACTCTCTCAAGGGAGAGAGTATTTGGAGAGGAGAGGGCGAGTCGAGTAATTCAGCGAAGTCAAGAAGGCATAAAAAGTAAAAACTTACGAAGAGACAAGCGGCTTCTTCACTTCCTTCGGAGCGGTTAGCCTTGGCCGCCTCCTCCAGGCAGTCGGCGGCGGTTCCCCAGGTTTCTTGGTAGGCCGCCCGGCGCCTCGGCGGCGTGGCGCTTCTTCGACCCGGCCTGGTTGGAGGGCGGCTCTCGGTTAGGCGGCGGGGCGACCTGCGTCGATGTCATCCTCGGGCCAATCGGTGAAAGGTCGCCCGGCGGCTGAGCCGCCCTCCTCCTCCTCCCTGCCGCCTTGGCGTCGGCCTCAGCGCCCTGGCTCCAGGTCGAGGGGTCGTCAGCGTCGCTGAACTTCGCGGTCGAGGGGCGTACCGCGCAACTCTCTCGGCCGCCGGCAGAGGCGCCAGAGGATTCTGCTCAAAAAACTAGCATGATCGAGTTGAAGTCGAGATCACGAGCAAGATTGGAACACGGATGGAAACTTACCTCCGGTGAGGGTTGTCAGCAGTCGGCTCTTTGCGAGCGCCACTCGTCGGTGAACTTGTAGTGGGCGATGAGGTTCACCATGTTCGCCACTTCCCTTGCGGCATGTCCTTGGTGCCTGGTGGCTGGGATCATGCGGCCGCTCATCTGGCGAGATGAGATGGGGCGACCTTGGAGGCGGAAGCTTTCGGCGCGCCACAAAAGGCGGCCGGGAGGTCGGGCGGCAGGCCTCCGGCTGCGTCGGGACTCGGGCGCCAGGCGCCCGACTCCGGAGGCGAGGCGTCTTCGACCAGCTGGGACCAGGTGGCCGGCCCGGCGGTCGGTGACTTCGAGGTCGAAGGCGGCGAGTTGACCCGATCGCCGTCGGTGGCGACATTCTTCCGTAGAAGTATGTCTTCGCCACATCTTCACCGACTTTATCGGCCGGATGGGCAGGAAGGGTTGTCGGCCGTCGTGCGCCCGTGGCGATGAGCGTGCCACTGCTGCGCGGCGTCTGCGGCAACTGCGTGCGAGCTTGAGAGAAGAACTCTCCCACAGCTCGATGGTGGGGAGAAGCGCCCGATGTCGCCTCGCACAAGGTGGCGGCGGAAGGAATACCACCGCGTTGGGGGTAAGGTGGTGCGGCTGCGGATGATCTGACTCGAGCAGCGGAGAATCCGCTTCGCCGGGAGGCCCATCCAGCGCATGAGTCGGCGGAAGATGACCCTTCGCTTTGCCTCGGCGGGCAGTTCCCCCCTCCGTGAGGCGGGCTGCACCAGTCGGCCTTCGGAAGGCGGCGAGGTCAGCGGAGAACTCGATGTCCTCTGCGTCCACGTCGAGCCGTCCCTTTCGCCGGGCCTTGGCGATGAAGCGGCGGAGGAGCTCATCGGCGGAAGGAAAAGCAGCGGAAGCAGCGCGTGACGAACAGAAAGAAGGAAAAGCGGCGAGCAGCGAAGAAGAAAGAAGAAGGCGAAAAGGCGGAGGAGAGTCGCGGCGTCTGCGCGCCCTCCCCCCTCGGCCTATTATAGCCCGAGGCTGAAGCCGAGGCGGCGTGGGGATGCTTGTGCCCGCGACCCCCGATGCCACGATCAAAAACCCCCCGCGATTCTGCAGCGCGATATGGCGTGGGGATCTTTCGCCCTCGGCGCGGCGGATCCGCTCGGGGCCGGCCTTGAGTGGCGAGCCCCTGGCGGCTGTCCGTCCAGCGTGTGGTCGAGCGAGCTATCGCCCGCGTGGCGTCCGCGATAGGACCGCCTTGCGAGATGGCGAAGCGTGGCGTCGCGGCGGCTTCCGCCATAACTGCAATGCGGCAGCGCGCATGACAGCCGAATCTCGAGTCGGCGCGCGAATATTAAGCCAGCAAGCCCGGCGGCGCCGCCGGCCGCCCGGCTCGAGACTTCTTGTCGAGGTAATGGGCCATGGGTAGGCTGACCCGGGACCCAAGATCTTTCAAGACATCGGGCGGGCTCGCCTCGGTAGAATCAGCGGGGCGACCTCCGAAGGCCAAGTCTCGTTGGCGACCTTGAAGCCGAGCCTCGGATTAAGCGACCGGAAAGGCCGAGCCCGGTTGGCGACCGGAGGCCGAGTCCCAGTGGCAACCGAGGCCGAGCCTTAGCAAAGCGACCTTGAGAAGCCGAGCCAAGTTGGCGACCTTGGAGAGCCGAGTCGGTGGCAACCTTGAAGAAGCCGAGCCTCGGCAAAGCGACCTTGAGAAGCCGAGTGCCAAGGCGGCGACCCCAGACCAAGCCGACTCGGGCTGCGGCCTCCCAAGGGCCGACTCGAGTCGGCCCGCGACCTCCACGGAAACCAGCGCCGGGTACAGCCCGTCGTGGCTGTCCCCTCGGACCTCGGGAGGGCATGGCTCTGATAAGCAGCGTCACGGGAGATCTCCGGTGGGCGTGCTGTGCCATGCCACCCTGACTCAGCTCCACAGTCTTGTGATCTGTACCCCGATGGCGGCATCTGGCCTGGAGATCGCCCGAGCCCTCCGTGAGTGGGATAGAAGAGTTCGGCGGAGAGTCGAAGGCGGCCCTGCGAGTCGGTCTCCCGGTCGGCCGCCCCTGGCGAGGCCCCGAGCCATAAACCAGATTGGACGGGGGTGTAGCAGTGATCACTGACGGTGGCGACCTTGTTCCCACGACCCCATGACCATGCACTGCATCATCGAGTGTTGCCTGATACTCAGCCGTCCAGAGACCATGATCAGCGGGCCCAATCGGCGGAGAAAAGGCAACATAAGAGGCTGGCGGCGGGAGGCCACGCCCGATCAGTTACCATTGTACCCCGAAGGCCTATCTAAACCCGGGGCACCCATGCAAAGGTTCGGCCACTGAGTAGGTTCTTAGACACATAGCAAGAGGAAAGAGCTAGCCTTGCTCCTTCCTACCTCCACACAGCTCGAGGAGCACCATTGTGCTATCACCCCATAGTGATCATCACGGAGACCCCTTGAGCAGCGATGGGGTGTTATCTCCTCGGAGAGCCCAGCTGGGTAAGATCGCGGCGTGCATGCCTTCGCCTCATCCGCTTCGAACGCTGGCGGCGTTCTACTCGCCCCCCACCATGATAAGCCACCCGTTGGCATATGTCGCATCAATCCCGACACCCAGCGAACAGCTACCAAAGAATGACTCTAGCGAGAGACTGCATCTTCACTTTCCGCCCTTGGGCGCGCGCGCATGCCCTCATCAATAGCAATGTCCGCTGCGTATCATCTCCTTTTCCCTTTCGAAGTTGCTTGACATCTTCTCCGTTTGCAGACCTGCCCAATATAAGAGGAAAGAAACCACCGTAAAGACAATTTCAATAGAAGTTTTGATCATTTTCTTCTCGAAGGGCTTTATTCTGACGAGCAGATAGCCCAAGTGTTGCTCGGTGCCACGGTATAGAAGGATTCATAACGACAAGAAAGAATGGCACCAAACAAGAAGCTGTCGATGATTACGAGGACACAAGTATGTCACGAGGTGACTAATCGATTGCGGACAACTTTAGCAACATGACAATCAAAAACAAGTGGTGGGATGTTTCAATTTGTTTGCAAAAGGAACACACAGGGTTCCAGGCCATTTACGTTGGCGCATCACCTGCCTAGTGAGCACCGCATCTTGAGACAATTGCCAAAGAAAGATCTGGATCTTAAGGGGGAGCCTCGCTTTCCAAATCCATTTGTAATTGCACCCACTGAGAGGTTTTTCTAGCCACTTGTACATGGATTTAGTAGTGAACTGACCAGTTTTGTTCGGACTCGATGTGAGTCTCTGTCACCTAACTGATTCATATTATGAATAGTAGCTCTCATCTTAGACCATTGCTCTGTAAGTTCGTCGTCAAGTCTTCTACGAAAGAAATCAGTACAGATCATAGATTCTAGTTTGTCTAAAGTGCAATCCCGATTCACACAAATGTTGAACAGCAGGGAATTGGTCCATGAATGGGGCATCCATTGATAGAATCTTTCAAACCCGTGTCGAGTTGCAGTTACGTATGGATTTTCCGCCAATCAAATATAGATCCTTGATCTTAAGGAGATTTTTTCAGCAAGGTGAATCGGTGAAGCGGGGCCTGACAGTTGCAACTGTCTGATTACGCACATATCTCGCTTTCACAATATCTTGCCAAATTCATTTCTGAGTGTCAAGCTTCCACCACCATTTGAGCATCAGGCTGATGTTTTGTTTGCGCAAGTCTTTGATGCCAAGACCATCCTTATCTTTGGACCGACAAATTTTACTCCATCTAACCAAATGATATCGGTAGCTTCTTATTGCACCCTGCGGAAAAACCTCCTCCTATGTTTATCGAGTTTCTCCACAAAGGTCTTGTTCATCAACCACATGGACATGTGGTAGAGGAAAAATTGTTGTGACCTTTGAATCTAGCAGTGTGTCTCCCTCCCATGGAGGTAGCATTACCAACCGGGCATCAAATCTAACCGGATATTTATCAACAATAAACTCGGTCTGAATTCACGAGTAGTAGAACTCAGGCATACCTAAGTATTTAAGAAGCGAAATGACCTATGTCATAGTTAAACAACTCAGCATATGCCTTATTAATTTGATCATCCCCCCAACAGTCAAGATCTCACTCTTATGAATGTTCACTTTGAGCCGGACATCATTCCAAAGGTGTGCGGGAGAAGTTTAAGATTCACAACTTTCTCAATATCGTGCTCCAAAGCAGGATGATCGTGTCATTCGCGTACTGTAACACCGTGACCCCATTGGGAATCAAGTCAGGGGCCAAACCCACAGTAAGATTATTTTTCTGGGCATTTTTAATCATTTTTGTCAGGCACTCAACAACAAGATTGAATAGAAAAGGTGAGTGGAGATCCCCCTGACGAACCCCATTAGCACTCTGGAAGTATGGACCCACACAGTTATTAAGTTTGATGCTGACAGTGCCATTGCGGAGGATCTTCTCGACCCAACCACACCATTTTTGATCAAAACCTCGTAGTTTGTGGCACTCAAGCAAGAAATCCTAGTTAAATTTGTCATTATGCTTTCTCGAAATCGAGTTTAAGAGCCACCCCACCCTCTTTTGACATGAGTGTAATTGAGTAGTTCATGTAGGGCGAAGCCCATCCATAATATACGCCTTTCACACAAGCATTTTGAGTGGGGTGATAAGGATGTCGGCATATCTAGCAACCCTCCTATCCATAGCTTTACGTGATCAGCTTGTATGGACAGAAGCGAGGCATATGGGTCGGAATTGCTGAATCGACCAGCCCGGATATTTTCGGCGACAATGTGATAATCCCATAGTTTAGGCGCTGCACATCCAAGGTGCCTTTATGGAAACTACCAAAGATTAGCATGATATCCTTTAACTATATCCCAACATCAGCGATAAAATTCAGCGGGAATGTTATCGGGGCATGAGAACCTGTTGACTTCCATGTCAAGCAGTAGCTTTAACCTCTTCTTGAGAGAATTCCCTAGTAAGATCAGCATTATCCTCTGCTGATAACTTTTTGTTGGTAGCCCAGGTATCAGGGTCGAGATGAAAAATATTACCAGGAGCCGGCCAAACAACTCTTTGTAGAAATTTGTGGCATGAGCTAGAAGATTCTCAGTACCTTCAATCTCCACATCCCCACATTTTAGGGCATGAATGGTGTTTTTTCGTCTACGACCATTAGCTATTTTATGGAAGTAGTCCGTATTGCGGTCTCCTCTCAAGAGCCGGCGTTCATGGGGCTGCTTTGCGGTCAATAGATATCCTCCATGACTAACATCTTGTAAAGTTTAACACACACATCTACCTTTACGCCATAAAGCTCGGTGGTAGGGACCTTCTTCCTCTGCTTCTTCAAGCAATTATAATTCCATCCTAAGATCCTCTTCGTCTCTTGGCATGCCCAAACTTATCGAACCCCATCCTTTGAAGTAAGATTTAAATCTCTTGAGTTTAATGTTTAGAGCGTCAATAGGATCTAAGGCTGCAACTTTCCTATTCAAGTCTTAGCTACCATGTCAAGGAATCTATCATCTTTCAACGGGAGATATCAAAAGCGAAACTCTTGTGTTTGGGAGAATCCCTCTTTTCATCATCGATTGTACAAGAGAGTGGATTATGGTCGAGATAGCTCTCTAACCAATTTCCTCATAGATACCATGGGAAACAACTGTTCCCAAGAATCAGACAGCAACACCCTATCCAATTTTTCTAAAGTAGGTGGGATTGATTATTAGACCAGGTGAACTTGACCCCGCTCATATAAATTTCTATAAGGCCAAGAGTATTTATAATGGAGTTGAACTGGTCTGAGTTTTTGGAGTGCTGCATCTTCTTGTTCTTTTCACCACTATGTCTCAAGATGTTAAAATCTCCACCAACTATATAGGGCAGAGTCGTGTTGTGGCAAAGGAAGCTAGTTCAAAGAAAATCCTCCCTATGTTCCTCATGAGCCGAGCCATACACCACCAAAAGGCTCCAGACAATTTTTGTTTTTAGATTTTTTGTATTCAATTGCAATATGTATTTGCCTTTGTTGCAACTCAACATCTCCAGGATGTTAGTGCGGATACCACAGAGAATACCACTAGGTCTGCCAATGGCAGGCACCCATTCCCAATGGAAATTATTAAAAGGGCCAAATTTCCTAAGGAGCTTGGGAGGGAAATCCTTCTTCAAAGTTTCTTATAAACCTAAGAAATCAATGGAGTGGTCACTAATAATATCAAAGAGGTAGGTGGCCATCCCCTTCTTGCCCACCCCTCTGCAGTTCCAAATGAGACCTCTCATTTGGAGCAGATGTGTTCCTAGCTCTGGTGGCCTGCAAAGTCAAAGGTGAAACCGCTTTGGCTCGATAGCGATATCATTCTTCTTTTTCTGACTCCTAGTCACAGGCCTAGGAAGTCTGACATCAACTCTCTTTCTATTCTTCTTAAGAGATTTAGACTTAACTAGCTTATCATTGACACATTCATCCTCATCTAGCCAAGTAAGATTCAAGGGAGTATCCTTACCTAACCCATTAATGATAAACATATCATCAGCACCCTGATCATCATGGGGGTTGATGTTTTTTTTCTATCAAATTAACCCTAGCAGATTCTAGTTCCTCAAGATATCAACACGGGAGAAATCATTATCGAATTAACACCCCATCTTAGTAGCATGATTAATAATCTCGAATTAATAGCATGACAAAAGTATTGTGATTAACGAATTGGTGTTACCTTTCATATTTTTGGCATTGGCGGGAAGGAGCTCGGCTTCCATATCCATATCTTTGAAGATGAGTGTTGTCTTTGGCTAAACCGAAGATCTGACTCAGGTGCAAGTGGTGGTGTAGGTATAATCTCCTGCATAATCGGGATGAGGAAGGCATGCCGTGTAATCCATGGAGGTCTTCATGTAAACTTCAACTTTCTCGGGATGAGGAAGTTATTCTCTATCTTTAGTTATGGATATGGAACACGAAATACCAAAACAATTAGGTGTAATTGCTACTCATGGAGATGGGGAACCTCCTAAAACCCTCGATGCTCATTATGTGAAAGATATTATGTGCTACTTTGATAATCTGAAAACCCCATTCAATTATGTTATGGGAGACACGTTGGATCAGCGTGAATACTTTAGGGATTATCGCTTGACTCAAAAAGGGAAACTATTATGGGATCAAATTTATATGTTGCATTGGTATGCTCGGCAACTATGCTCAAGATATGATTATACTTGTTGCTCTAGGATGAAGGCTCCACACCTTCCCTTTTCATGCAAATTCAATGATGATAAAACCTTGGCTTCTTATAATAGTATATATGATTACTATGATGTGGAACAAATAGAAGAATTCATTGCTTTTATGGGTGCTTATGAAATTGAATATTTTGTTTAAAGAGTGTGAAAATCTTTATGATCTTTGTTTCTGAGACACGAAAATTTAGCTATCCTTAAATATTGCTATGAGAATTATAAATACAATTATGATATTGATGAATTTATTGAGAAAGTCTTAGCTGTCCAAGAAGAGACTAATATTTTGCGAGGAATCTATGGAAGAAAAGCTGATGAAACTTTGAGCTCATTGGATGAAAAAGATGAGGAGGAAGCGAAGAACAAAAGGAGGAAAAGCGGATTGATCACCGTGTCCGAATGATGATTGCTATGATGATTGTTATGATCCGTTGATTCTTTTCAAATACCCTTTTGATGATGCTTGCTATGCTTGTGGCCATGATGCCAATATGAATTATGCTTATGGAGGTGAACTTGCTATAGTTCCTTTTGTTAAACATGAAATTGTTGCTATTGCACCCACATGATAGTCCTATTATCTTTTGAATTCTCCTATTACACTATATCGGAGAAGTTTGCCCTTATTAAGGATTATATTATGCATTGCGTTTTACTACTACACTTGATGATTTTGATAGATATAATATGCATGTGCTTGCTGCTCCTACTTGCAATTATTATGAGAGGAACTACATCTCTGCCTCTTTATGTTTCCAACATTATAAAATTGCAAGCTGCTTATACTATGCATTGGCCTTTACTACGTGTGCATGACTTGTTCTTTTATGACATGCCAATGCATAGGAAGAGTTAGACTTCGTCATTGCTTGATATATGTTACTTTGTGCTCGAGTACTAAATTACAAATCATTGTTAATTAAAATTGGCTTTGATATACCTTGGGATCGGTGGATCCATTACTTAAACACTAAATGCCTAGCTTAATGGCTTTAAAAAAGCGCTGCGGAGACAACCGGAAGTTTTAGAGAGTCATTTATTTTGTTGAGTGCTTTTATATAGTCTAAGAAAAAGGTGAATCAAAACTTTTCAAAAGGAAGCGAAAGTGAGAAAGACAAGCATTGTTGAAGTGGGGGAGCTCCTTGAACTTTGTTCGTGCTCACAGAAACTTTGCGAATCTTAATTGCAGACACTTTTCATCAAAAATAATTATCCCCTTGTACAATTCCATGGTATTATAAAAATAATGTGCCAAGGTTTGCCTTTAGGATGTTTAGATTGCTTGTTGGTTTGTGCGGTGCAGGACAGAAACTTTGGCTGTAATGCGCGATTTTACATTTTCTTGGAATGTCAAGCGGTTCTGAATCTTATTGCCTGTCTTTACATACAAATTTTTATTTTTCTAATTTTGGCAGAATTTTTTGGGTATCATAATTATGGTGAATGTTCAGATTACTACAGACTGTCCTCTTTAAGACAGATTACTGTTTTTGATGCATAGCTTGTTTTGATGAAACTATCAATTTCGATCGATGGATTAAGCCATGGAAAAGTTATATTACAGTAGCTACAATGCAAAAATTAAATATGAATTTGTTGAGGATCGAGGAGGTCTCGATATGAGGAAAAGGAAAGAGGCAAGAGCTCAAGCTTGGGGATGCCCAAGGCACCCCAAGTAAATATTCAAGGAGACTCAAGTGTCTAAGCTTGGGGATGCCGGAAGGCATCCATCTTTCTTCAACAAGTATCGGTATGTTTTCGGATTCGTTTCATTCATGTGATATGTGCAAATCTTGGGCGTCTTTTGCATTTAGTTTTCACTTTTTTATGCACCAAGCTGGTATGAGATAGTCCTTGGTTGATTTATAGAATGCTCATTGCACTTCACTTAAATCTTTTGAGTATGGATTTATAGAATGCTTCATGTGCTTCACTTATATCATTTGAAGTTTAGATTATTTGTTTCTCTTCACATAAAACCTCCATTTGTAGAATGCTCTTTTGCTTCACTTATATTTGTTAGGCGTGGGCATATCTTTTTAGAAAGAATTAAACTCTCTTGCTTCACTTATATCTATTTAGAGATAACAGGAATTGGTCATTCACATGGTTAGTCATAAAATCCTACATAAAACTTGTAGATAACTGAATATGATATGTTTTATTCCTTGCAATAGTTTTGCGATATAGAGATGATAATATGTGGGAGGTACAAGTAAATGGTTGTGTTTAGTAAGGATATTGGTGTTAAGGTTTGTGATTCCCGGAGCATGCACATATGGTCTCCTAACTATGTAACCAAATTGGCGCGCATTGTATTTTGATTGTTTATCTTTGCGTAAAGATCGGGGGAGGGCGCGATGGTTAACTCCTACCAACCTCCCCCCTAGGAGCATGCGTAGTAGTACTTTGCTTCGAGGGCTAATAAACTTTTGCAATAAGTATATGAGTTCTTTATGACTAATGTGAGTCCATGGATTATCGCACTCTCACCCATACGAAAAAAAATATGCCCTAGAGGCAATAATAAAGTTATTATTTATTCCCTCATATCATGATAAATGTTTATTATTCATGCTAGAATTGTATTAGGAAACATAATACATGTGTGAATACATAGACAAAACTATGGTCACTAGTATGCCTCTACTTGACTAGCTCATTAATCAAAGATGGTCATGTTTCGACCATAGACATGTGTTGTCATTTGATTAGTGGGATCACATCATTAGAAGAATGATGTGATTGACATGACCCATACATTAGCCTAGCACTTGATCGTTTAGTATATTGCTATTGCTTTCTTCATGACTTGTACAAAGTTCACGCAACTATGAGATTGTGCAACTCCGTGTACGGAAGAACACTTTGTGTGCTACCAAAGCGTCTAGCAATGCTGGGTGATTATAAAGGTGCTCTCTGGTGTTTAGAAGGTTCATGTTGAGTTGGCATAATTGAGATTAGGATTTGTCCTCCGATTGTCGGAGAGGTATCTCTGGGCCCTCTCGGTAATACTCATCACTTAAGCCTTGCAAGCATGTAACTAATGAGTTAGTTATGAGATGGCGTATTCTGAGAACAAGTAAAAGACTTGCGGTGCGAGATTGAACTAGGTATTGGATCTGAAGCGATCAAATCTCGGGCAAATAACTATACCGATGACAAAGGGAACAAAGTATGTTGTTATGCGGTTTGACCGATAAAGATCTTCGTAGAATATGTAGGAACCAATATGGACATCGAGGTCCGCTATTGGTTATTGACTAGAGGCGTGTCTCGGTCATGTCTACATTGTTCTCGAACCATAAGTCCTGCAGCAAGGTTTCGATGGCGGTTATATTATGAGTTTATGTATTTTGATGTACCTAAGGTTGTTGAGTCCGGATGTGATCACGGGCATGACGAGAGTCTCGAAATGGTCGAGACATAAAGATTGATATATTGGACGGATATATTTGGACACGGAAGGTTAGGAAGAGTTTGGGAATATCTGGAGCTCAGGAGGTTACGGAACCCCGGGAAGTATATGGGCCTTATTGGGCCCATGTAGGAGGAAGGAGAAGGAGCAAGGGAGGCGCCCCCAAGCCAATCCGAATTGGGGAGGGGGCGGCCCCCTTTCCTTCTCCTTCCCCTCTTCCTTTCCTACTACTAGTACTCCTTCCTACTAATAGTACTCCTTCCTTCCCCTCCAAATAAGATAAGGAAAAGAGGGACACCTACTTGGAGTAGGTTTCCTCCTCCTATGGCGCGCCCCTCCTTGGGCAGCCACCTCCTCCCTCCCTCCTTTATATCACGGGGTAGGGGCACCCTAGAGACAGAACAAGTTGATCATTGATCGTTCCTTAGCCGTGTCGGTGCCCCCTCCACGATATTACACCTCGGTCATATTGTGGCGGTGCTTAAGTGAAGCCCTGTGTGAGAGAACATCAAGATCGTCCTGCGCCCGTCGTCTTGTGGAACTCCCCTCGGCGCCTCTCTTGGATTGGAGAGCGAGTGCGTCATCGAGCTGTCTGGCGTGTCAAGAACTTCGGAGGTGCGAATGCGGTGCTTGGATCGGTCGGACCGGGAGGGCGTCGACTACTTCCTCTACGTTGCGTCAGCGCTTCGCCGGTCTCACAGTGCGTAGACAACACTCTCCCCTCGTTGCTATATCATCACCATGATCTTGCGTGTGCGTAGGAAATTTTTGAAATTACTCGTTACCCAACACCTTCCATCATTGCTAGCCTCTTGGTATTGTGCATTGCCCTCTCTCACCTCGAGAGTTGGTGCAAACTTCGTCGGTGCATCAAACCCGTGATATGATCGCTCTATCACACATAAGCCTCCATATATCTTCCTCAAAACAGCCACCATACCTACCTATCATGGCATTTCCATAGCCATTCGAGATATATTGCCATGCAACTTCCATCATCATCATATACATGACTTGAGCATTCATTGTCATATTGCTTTGCATGATCGTAAGATAGCTAGCATGATGTTTTCATGGCTTGTATGTTTTTGATATCTTTGATATGCTAGATCATTGCACATCCGGTACACGGGGAGTATTCATATAGAGTCATATCTTTGTTCTAGATATCGAGTTGTAACATTGAGTTGTAAGTAAATAAAGTGTGATGATCATAATTATTAGAGCATTGCCCAGTGAGGAAAGGATGATGGAGACTATGATTCCCCACAAGTCGGGATGAGTCTCGGACTTTATGAAAAATAAAAGAGGCCAAAAAGCCCAAATAAAAAAAGAGGCCAAAAGCCCACAAAAAGAAAATAAAAAATGAGAGAAAAAAAGAGAAGGGCAATGTTACTATCCTTTTACCACACTTGTGCTTCAAAATAGCACCATGTTCTTCATATAAACAGTCTCTTGAGTTATCACTTTCATATACTAGTGGGAACTTTCATTATAGAACTTGGCTTGTATATTCGGTGATGGGCTTCCTCAAATCCCGAGGTCTTCATGAGCAAGCAAGTTGGATGCACACCCACTTAGTTTCAGTTTGAGCTTTCATACACTTATAGCTCCAGTGCATCCGTTGCATGGCAATCCCTACTCCTCGCATTGACATCAATTGATGGGCATCTCCATGGCCCGTTGATTAGCCGCGTCGATGTGAGACTTTCTCCTTTTGTCTTCTCCACACAACCTCCACCATCATACTCTATTCCACCTATAGTGCTATATCCATGGCTTGTGCTCATGTATTGTGTGAGGTTGAAAAAAGTGAAACACGCTAAAAAGTATGAACCAATTGCTTGGGCGACACGGGATGAGCATGAGGGGTACCTTGTGTTAAGGAAAGGGAGCATACAAGACTATATGATTTTGTAGGGATAACGTTCTTTAGCATTGATATTTTGGAAGACATGATTGCTTGTTGCGATGCCCAAATTATTATAGTTTTTATGTCAAATTATAGACTATTGCCTTGAATCACTTTCGTGTCTTAATATTCATGCCATGATTAGATATATGATCAAGATTATGCTAGGTAGCATTCCACATAAAAAATATCTTTTTATCATTTACCTACTCGAGGCGAGCATGAATTAAGCTTGGGGATCTTGTCGTCTTCGTCGTATCTATAATTTTGATTGTTCCATGCCAATATTATTCAACTTTCATATACTTTTGGCAACTTTTTATACTATTTTGGGACTAACATATTGATCTAGTGCCCGATGCAGTTCTGTTTATTGCATGTTTTATGTTTACTTAAAACCCCATATCAAGCAGTCAAGCGGGATAAAAGCAGACGGAGAATATTTTTGGAATAGTTATGATTTTTGGGAAGAAAATCAGCGAGGCAGTGCAGGAGGCCACGAGGCAGGCGCACCCGACCTCGTGGGCACCCGTAAAGCGATTGCTGCTCTTCTTTTGCCGCCAAAGAAAGCTAATTTCGAAAAAAATCATGTTGAAGGTTTGATCCAATCGAATTCACGGATCTCCGGATATATAAGAAAGCGGTGAAAGGGCACAATCTGGCGGCCTTGAAGCGAGAGAGGGCGAGAGAGGCAGATCCAATCTCGGGTGGCTCTCGCCCCTCCCATGCCATGGAGACCATGGACGAGAGGAAACCCTTCTCCCATCTAGGGAGAAGGTCAAGGAAGAAGAAGAAGAAGGGGGGCTCTCTCTCCCCCTCTCTCCCGGTGGCGCCGGAATGCCGTCGGGGGTCATCATCATCACCGTGATCTACACCAACACCTCCGTCATCTTCACCAACATCTCCATCACCTTCCCCCATCTATATTCAGCGGTCCACTCTCCAACCCGTTGTACCCTCTACTTGAACATGGTGCTTTATGCTTCATATTATTATCCAATGATGTGTTGCCATCCTATGATGTCTGAGTAGATTTTCGTTGTCCTATCGGTGGTGGTGAATTGCCATGATTGGTTTAATTTGCTTGCAGATTATGTTGCTGTCCTTTGGTGCCCATCATATGGCGTGCGTGGATCACACCATAGGGTTAGTTGTATGTTGATAGGACTATGTATTGGAGGCAAGAGTGTGAAGCTTCCACCTAGCATAGAAATTGATGCATCACAGGATTGAAGGGGACCAATATATCTTAATGCTATGGTTGGGTTTTACCTTAATGAATGTTAGTAGTTGCGGATGCTTGCTAATAGTTCAATCATAAGTGCATAGAATTCCAAGTCAAGGATGACATGCTAGCGATGGCCTCTCCACATAAAACTTGCTATCGGTCTAGTAAAGTAGTCAATTGCTTAGGGACAATTTCACAACTCCTACCGCCACTTTTCCACACTCGCTATATTTACTTTATTGCTTCTTTACCTAAACAGCCCCTAGTGTTTATTTACGTGCTCTTTATATTCTTGCAAACCTAGCCTACAACACCTACAAAGTACTTCTAGTTTCATACTTGTTTTGGGTAAAGCGAACGCTAAGTGTGCGTAGAGTTGTATCAGTGGTCGATAGAACTTGAGGAAATATTTATTCTACCTTTAGCTCCTCGTTGGGTTCGACACTCTTACTTATCGAAAGAGGCTATAGTTGATCCCCTATACTTGTGGGTTATCACCGCGCTTTGGTGGCGTTACTTTAGCCACACCCGTCTTATCTGGTTAATGGCGCACAAACTTCTAGGGAAGGGTGGGCGGCTGTTGGAACCGGCCTCCCCTCGCCAGCTGATGCAGGCGTGCCGCCTTCGAGATCTCAGGCAGGTAGGGCCGCCACTGTGGGCGTGCGACAACCCGTCGTGGGAGCATGGCTGCTCGGCGAGATGATGTCATGGTCGGCGTGTAGTGATGCGCGTCGGCGAGATAGCCACGATGCTGCTGCATTGTGGCCGCCGCTCCGGGATTCGGGGTGGCGGGCTATCTGTAGCCATGCCTGTCTCGTCGCTAGTTATGTGGGTGCAAACTTTGAGGTGCGGGGTGGGCCTTTGCTAGAGTCGGCTGCTCTGGTATCCGCTTTGCTAAGTCGGTCCACTTTGGGGCGCTCTTTGGGCCTTGGCGCCTTCCTCTGATCGGCCGCTTGGACCAGCCGACCAAGAGAAGGCGGTGTTGGTGTCAAAACCGGCGGATCTCGGGTAGGGGGTCTCGAACTGTGCGTCTAAGGCTAATGGTAACAGGAGGCGGGAGACACAATGTTTACCCAGGTTCGGGCCTTCTCGATGGAGGTAATACCCTACTTCCTGCTTGATTGATCTTGATGATATGACTATTACAAGAGTTGATCTACCACGAGATCGTAGAGGCTAAACCTCACTTATTCCCCAAGCGTCGCGTTGATGGAAGCGGTTGGGTTACCCACACCGTATTAGATCTCGTGGTAGATCAACTCTTGTAATACTCATATCATCAAGATCAATCAGCGAGAAGTATTACCTCCATTGAGAGGGCGAACACTGGGTAAAACATCGTGTCCCGCCTCTGTTACCATTAGCCTTAGGCCTGATTCGGACCCCCTACCGAGATCCGTCGGTTTGACACTTGACATTGGTGCTTTCATTGAGAGTTCCACTATCTTTGTCGCTATAAGGCTTGATGGTCCCTTGACCATCTTCAACGATCTTGGTCGGGGAGGTTATCCTTCGAACAGATCTTCGTATTGGCGGCCGTACTACGGGCCAACTTGCTTGGCCATCTAAAGCGAATCGATTACTCGCCCTGGCCATCGGTCGGGTTTGGAAGCAAATTACAGCGATCGGGGAGACTTGATCTTGACGGTCGAGCCCATGACAGAGTCGTAAGCAGTCATAGCGGACATGACTTTGATCCACCATTGGGCCGGTGTTAGGAGATCGCACCAGCGTTGGCACGGGAATCAACCGGGCGGATCGTGCCTTCAAGGATGGGTGGATGGACCCCGCCACGGGCCGCACACTCATCGGCGTTGGGCGAACGCGATCCCGTCTGTGAGAATGGTGTCGCCGGACCCGGACTCTTCCCGGTTGCAGCATCGAACGCGTCGTCCATGCCCTATCGAATCAGATTAGGCGCCCGTCGTGGAGTTCACCGCCGCGGATATTTTCACCACTCACCCTTGGGAGATGTGTTGAACTCATTAAGGTCTCTTTCCTTGTCAGGAGACTCTTGGCTGAACTATGTCCGGCTCGAGTGGGGAGTGGACGACAAAGAAATTCGTCCCCACCCACCACCCACTGTATAGCCACTGTCGATGACTTAACCGACGTGCTTGACCCGACTCGAAGACATCGATGATATAGACGGCGATGCAGGAGAAGAACAGGAACCACCAAATATAGAACGCTGGACCGCCACCTCCTCATATGATATTTATATGGTGGATACCAATAAATAAAACAATGGCGATGAGGCAATGGAAGATAACCCCTTGAGGAAGCAATCTCAACAACGGCGTCATCGGCGCCGCTCCAAGCCCCGCCATAGCAAAAATGTTGATACCGGCACAAGGAATAACAATCCGGATGGTGCGAAGGCGAATCTAATCCTACCCAGCTAGGCTTGAGCAGGCCGAGCAAGAGGAGGGCAATCCAGCCTAAGAGCAGGCAAGCGATGGAGAATCGGAGGATGATAACTACATGCCTCTCTCCGAAGGCGTGGTGATCCTTGGCGATGAAGAATTCATCATGCACGAGGATCCCATCGGCGAGGCGCTTCAAATGCGGCTTATAGCCACTACAAAATCTGAAGAAAAAGCGGCAGCGGCTTGGCGATCGGGATCTACTAGCAGACGAGATGGACCGAGGTCTGGCTGCCGAGAACAGACTTCGGCGCCCTAGCAAAAGCTACCCAAAGCGCGAGATTCTACCTCAACTCGAGGAGGAGGCCTTAAAGCCCTCGCTACCAGCACATAATCTGGTGATCGGCCACCCGTGGCGCGACAAACGGCGTACCAGCCCAATGTCAGACCGCACCCGCCGCCAATCAAGCGACAATACCAAGGCCGGGGCTACACTAAGGACACGCAAGATGTATTGGAGGACAAAGCAGGACAGTCAAGGTCGATTTACGGATCATGGGGACGCGCCCCAACGCGTGACAAGGATCATCACGCCGGATATACTAACAAATTCGGCCGAGCCAAATACAATGAACCCCGGCACAAAGGCGCTACACATCCCCTATGCTTCACTGCTGAAGTAATGGATCATGAATTCCCTGAGGGGTTTAAACCCGTAAACATTGAATCCTACGATGGTACCACAGACCGTGCGGTATGGATAGAAGATTTTTTTCCTCCACATTCACATGGCCTGTGGAGATAATCTACACGCCATCAAGTACCTGCCACTAAAACTAAAGGGACCGGCTCGGCATTGGCTGAATAGCTTGCCGGCAAACTCCATCGGGAGTTGGGAGAACCTGGCAGACGCATTCCTTGACAACTTCGGGGCACTTGTATGCGACCACGAACGCGATGATCTAAGTCACATAACCCCGGCCGGAGAGTCGGCCGAAATTTTGGACCGGTTCTAACCAACAAGAACCAAATTGTTGGTGTCCGGATGCGAAGCTCTGCGGCCTTTAAGCATAACATCCGTGATGAATGGCTTGCCCGACATCTTGGTCAGGAAAAGCCAAAGTCAATGGCAGCTCTCACAACACTCATGACCCACTTTATGCATGGCGAGGATAGCTGGTTGGCCCTGCAACAATATAGCAAGCAATCCGGGCACATCGAAAGCTAAGGATAGCGACAAATCACGGTGCAACAAACACAAGCGCCGCCAAAAGCGGTGATAAGGCTGAAGACACATCGGTCGATGCAGATTCAGCGACTCCAAGTCCGGTCGTGGAAGAAACCATTCAACAAAAACAATTTAGGCCCATCCGGTTTTGACCGCATACTTGACCGTCCATGCCAAATTCACGGCACCGGAAAACCAGCCAACCACACCAATAGAGAATCTTTGGGTCTTGGACAAGCGGCGGTCGGGCGCCGTAAACAAGGGAAGGGGTCTCAAAGCTCGGCGATAATGACGAGGCCTCGATCACCGAGTTTTGGAGGAAGATGAAATTCCCTCCCGGTAGCGGTGAATATGATCTGCGCTAGCCACATTCCCAAGGAAGCGTGCACTCTGGAGGTCTATACAATCGACCCAAAGTTCAACCCATGGTCCTCTTACCCGATCAGCTTTGATTGCGGGGACCACCCTACGGTATCCGTCATAGCGGTTCGGCCGCCTTGGTCCTTGACCCCATCATTGTGGATTCCACCTCCGCAAGTCCTTATGGGCGGAGGGCGACTGAATCTGCTTTACCCGGGATCTGATCGCATAAAATGGGCATCAACCCCTCAAGGATCAAGCCCACGAAAACCACCTTGAAAGGTATAATACCGGTGTAGAGACATCTTTGCTGGGCTCAATCCTGCTGGAAGTGGTTTTCGGATCACGGACAATCACCATCTGAAGACTTAGTCTTGACGCCGTCCCCTTCGTAGGGACCATCGAGCCTTTGCTCGGACGAACCGCATTCGCTCGGTTCAATGCGGTGCCACATTATACCTACCATAAATTAAAGATGCCGGTCCAGCGGCGTCATTACAGTTAATGGCAGGTCAAACTCCCCTCACGGTCGAAGAGTCTACTACGCTTTCACGGCAAGAACAATGGGCGACACCTTACGGTCGAACCTCGAGTCGAAGGCCAAGCTCTCAGACACCACCAAAGGAGTCCAAACTCTGCTGGCGGCGAGATAGCCAGCCCGCCGGAAATTAATTAAAACACTCGAAAAATAATAATACAAGCCACATCTGCGGCTCAACGCGGAGTGATGCAAAACTATTTCTTACATTTTCTTTACAAGTTCACCTCTCGTAGGCCAAGATGGAGGGTGTGGGAATAGTTTGGCGCATCGGAAACCTCTAGATATTCCCTATCATCGTCAGACTACACCCGGATCAAACACAAATTCCATACGCCCGGTATCGGCGAGGTTACGCATTCATATTTCTTTTTATCACATCATCTGTACTCATACGCATTGACGTATTACTCAAATACAACATGTGGATTTATGTGACGCTTACCTACTGCCATCTCTCATTTAAAACTCTTTTTAAAAAAGGCGACCGCTTATCGCGATATACCTTAACACGCCAGGGGCTTCGTCACGCCCATACTACGACAAAAAAGTCCGAACACCTTCACAGTAGTCCGGCACCCCGAACTTATAGCATTTTATGCATCAACTCCGAATCATGTCTTGGGTCAATAGTTGGGTTTGCCCGGCTCCTACATTTTGGTACCTTACGTTCCGCTATATCGGCTAAGGTAGCCTTTGGGACAACTCTGCGATTGTGTCGGTTTTTCGACGAGCACCTCGATGAAAGCGGCTTTGCATCATGATGCGCGAGAGTTGGTTAGCTGTTGAGGCGTTCTAAAATCTTTAAGTTCTTTCCGCACAATGCTATAACCAATGCGATTGTATGGCGGATCGGACTTTTACGATCGGGCTTATAGAGCCCCTAGTGCGGTCCTCCGAACACTAGGGGATGCACCTACCTTCCTCGAAACAACTCCTATGGCTAAGAGAAGCGATAAAGCCCAATAGTCCGATTGCACTGGTTATTTGTCTTTGAACACCTCCTTTAGGGACCCTGGCCCGGGATAAGAGTGCTCGAGGTTTATCCGAACACCCGTACTCACTCGTGGGGGCGGAAGCCGACAATGGCCGACTCTCAAAATTATTATATACAAGCGGCATACGGGATGAAAAACATTCATATGACAAAGCAATAGATGATAAGAATGCTCTTGTTCAAATATTACAACAGACAAACTCGACCGTATTCATGGAAATATAATGTCCTTGGTGCATTTCTCCGCCCATGGCGAGATCCTTCGAGACACCTTCATATCTGATTCGGGCTTGCGGTGCTCCTTCCCTTGGCGGTCCCTCGATCATCAGCTTCTCTGCATCCATCTTCCCTAATGCACCTTAGCGCGGCGAAGGCTATTCGCGCACCCTCTATCTGAACCGGCTTGATGACTTAGTCGGCGAGGCACCTACAACGCTTCACGAGCCGAAGAAGCCGCTTGGAATCGGCTCAGTAGGCCATAGCCGGATAATTAAATCCTTCATGGCTAATTTGGCCGCCTTGTGTAGCTCGACCAGCTGGTTCAGCTGATCAAAGTAGGGCACCGGATAATCGGGGCGAATCGCATCGAAGATCTTATCCGCGATATTCCCCTTGACTCGGTAGAATTGGGCAGCATCGGATATCTTTGCGGCAGCTCATAAATACCCTGTATACATCAAACTCAAGATTGTCAAATTTGATTTTCTCATTTTCTATACTTGCTTTTTCTGAAAAAAGCCTTACCAGCCATAATCTTCCTCGCCTCCTGGATTTCCTTGAGGCACCTTGGGCTTCGCCCGGGCATCACTGCGGCTTGGCGAGCATAGAAGAGTTTGGATTCTTTCCCTGCTAAACTCTGCTCCAGGGTCTCGCATTTCTGCACGGCCTCTTGAAGCTCTCGCTCAGCCTCAATAACTCTAGCCTCATGCTTCTCACGGAGCACCTGCCCTACGGCTGCTTTCCTCTCGGCTTGGCTAAAGCCTTCTTCAAGGTCTCAATTTGGCCGCGCCCTAGAGCACATTATCAAAAGATTGTTATTATGCACACTCATCCTTTCATGCTACATAAACAAGGTTTCTACATACCACGATTATCCTCCAGCTGTCTCTTCACTTGGCGAAGTTCTCCTTGGCCCCTTGAATTCGCCTCGGGCGGATACTTCCTCGGCTTGAGGCCGCAATCGCTCTGAGATACCTCTTGATTAAAAGAGTGATAAATATCATCAAGTGAGTCTCCTGCGAACATGAATTTGATCCTTATGCAGTTCTCTCTTCCACGAACAATGTATCGGGGCTACTATCTATACCATGACATTCTCCCAAGAACTCATAAAACATACCTCAAAGCCTCTTATGAGGTGACCACGAGATAGTTAGGTCCACTCTCGGTGGTGAATCTTCTCAATCACCGCACCCATTAGGGCACGGTGTTCATCAACGATGGAGGCACCCTTTAAGCGCCGCCAATAAAGTACCCGGCACCTGGTTGAGCAGGCGGCTGGTGGATGGGACTTAGGGACCTTATGGGTCTCTAGAGTCGTGTCGGCTTGGGTCGGATTCAAGGCGACCTCCGCCGTCGAGACCCATGGGATTTTCCTCTCCCGTGTAACCGCCCCGAAGTATGGCCTCTGGCGCCGCTTTGCGACCTTCTCTCCTCCTCCGTGGCCTAGGTCATACAGGGCCGAAACCCGGTTCGTTCCTACGCTTGAAGAAAGAGGCCTTGAGGGTGTCCCGCTCCCCATAGCGTCTAAACCAATGAGATCCTCGGCGAGGATTGCTCGTGTGAGCCGCGGTGAAAAAGAAAAGCCGACTCGGATTAGAATGTGATGCCATGACAAGTCGAGGCGCATGTGTGTGTTCGGATTTTATTCTTACGAGTTCACGGGGCTTGTACAGGATCCCCTCCGGGCTGCTATCGGTGGTGCCGGTCGACTCCTCTTGAAGAAGAGTTTTTCCCGTCTTAGGCGAATCGGCCTCCAAGGAGCTGGAGGCCGTTCTTTTTTCTTTCCCCCTACGGGGGATTCGCCCTCCTCCTCCCCGTCCTCTCCGGAGGAAGAATGGGCATTAGAGTCTTGAATTTTGTATCCATGGTACCCGACGATGAAGGCCCTGGTCTTCTTGGCCTCCTTCTCGGTCTTTTATTTGGCGCTTTATATGGCGCGAGACCGGCATCTTCGTTAGGCGTGGGCGGCGGTTCTTCTGGCGGAGGAGGCGGGGCGGTAGATCCGCCCGCCTTCGCCCAGCCCTAGGAAAAATGATGGGGAATACGTCAGGTATCTCCCTAAGGATGTACGGACGGAATGCATGAATTATCAAACATTTAGTTGCTTACCGAACTTGCGGGGCGGGACAGTTGGTATCCGCGGTCCTCGGTGGAGTCCGGCCATGGTTTGCAGGACTTGAAAAGCACCTTCGGATGTCCTTGTGTGTAGAGCCAAAGAGCTCTAGCAGGGTGCAGTGCTTGGCGGATCGAACTCCCATAGATTAGCTTCGGTGTTGACATGGTAGAATCCGGTGAACCAACATCACTGGACTACATTGGCGAGCTTAGCGCTCTTGTCTTCCATGTCTTGGATGCATGTCTGGAGCTCTGATAGCTCGTCAGACGAAGCCCAACTCAGGCCCTTCTCGTGCCATGACGTAAGTTGCAGGGGGGCACCGGATCTAAACTCCGGAATGGCGGTCCACTCCTTGCCACGCAGCTCGGTGATGTAGACCCACTGCTGCAGCCACTCCTTGATGGAATCATTGAAAGTCCCTGTCGGCCATGTGGCATTGGGCATCTTGCTCACCATGGCGCCTCCGCATTCGGCATGCTCGCCACTCACTACCTTGGGCTTTACATTAAAACCTTGACCATGAGCTGAAGTCGGCGGAAACAGCGGAGAAAGGCCTCGCATGCGACTATGAATGTCGAGATGTTGAGAAAGGAATTTGGGGATAGATCATGGAAATCAATCCGTAATAGTACATGGCCTTGAACAAATGGGTGGAGAAACACTAGCCCTTGAGACAAAATGAGGAATACCACCCTCTCATGGGGTTAGGGATGGGGACTATCATCTTGCCGTCGGAAGGCGGTGGCCAATCTCTTGGCCAGCTACCGCTTGAAGCTTTTGATGTCCTTCTCCCAGACGGTAGAGGCCATCCATTTGCCTCTGCTCCAGATCCGGACATCTTGGGAAGCCTTTTGGGCGAAGAAAAGCGCTTGGGCACTAGGGCTCGGGCGGAAAGGAATGGAGCCGAACGAGGGAGGCGTGGGTGGAAGAAGACTCTCATCCCTTCATAAAGGCAGCAAACATCTGTGCCTCCCCACTTGCCGCTAAAATCGCTTATTTCCCAAGCGCCCACGATTGATGGCGCGGTTGGGTTACCCATACCCGTATTGATGAGGATCCCATGATAAGGGGACACAATCTACTGCCCGATAAGGCGTGCGCTAAAACCGCCGCGATATATGCGATGGCGGTTGTGAAAAGCAGTTGAATAATGGCGGACCATGGCGTGATGTCATGCTACAAAAAGCTGTCGTGATTAGATTTGTGAAATATTATACTCTCTACGGTGGAATGTGGGATTTGTTTTGCGAGCGGACCACGATCCTTGTGTCTTAAATCTTCTATGGAGTATTAGGAGAAGGAACCCGCCTTGCAATGCGAAGACAATCTGCGCGGACTCATCATCATTGAAGCCTGGTTAGGGAGCTCTTGAGGAGTCTGGATTAAGGGTCCTCGGACAGCGGACTATATACTTTGGCTGGACTGTTGGACTATGAAGATACAAGATTGAAGACTTCGTCCCATGTCCGGATGGGACTCTCTTTTGTGTGGAAGGCAAGCTTGGATATTCGGATATGTAGATTTCCTTCTCTGTAACCGACTTTGTGTAACCCTAGCCCCCTTCGGTGTCTATATAAACCGGAGGGTTTAGTCCGTAGGACAACAACAATCATAATCATAGGCTAGCTTCTAGGGTTTAGCCTCTACGATCTCGTGGTAGATCAACTCTTGTAATACTCATATCATCAAGATCAATCAAGCGAGGAAGTAGGGTATTACCTCCATCGAGAGGGCGAACCTGGGCAAAACATCGTGTCCCCTGCCTCATGTTACCATTAGCCTTAGGCGCTGAGTTCGGGACCCCCTACCGAGATCCACGGTTTGACACGGCAGGTGACCTTCGTCGCCGTGACGCCGGACACAATATCCGAAGACTCCGATGCCGCTCTTCCTCCGGAGAGGTCGAGGAAGAGAGGAAGACCAATCCAGTGAGGAAGAAAGAAAAGGGCGACCTCCACATCTTTGGAGGCGAGTCGCCTAGAAGGAAAAACTCCCTTCGAGGAGTCCACCACCGCTGCGGCTGGCAGCCGGAGTGGGATCGGGGCCCAGCCGTGGTGAACTCGTGAGTATATAAAATCCGAACTGCGTTTGCGCATCCGGACTCACTAAGGCATGATGTTTTAATCATTGATCCATGCTTTTTGGCGGTCCGTGAGTCTCGCGCAAACAATCCTCATCAGATTCAGGCTCGGATGCTATGGACATCGGGACACCCTCGAAGGCCCCTTCCCAGCATGTGAATGTGCGAGTATCATCCCGAAGGACCCGGGCCAGGAGGGAAAAAGATCATAAAAGCGCGCCGGGAGGTCAAACTTCAGGGCGGACACATGGGAGAAAGGCTCCTGACGTCGGCAGCAGGGGCTATCTTGAATTGGCCCTGGGCGGACACAATTCGGAGACCAATCTGGCTCTAGAATTAGGCGGGCGGCCTCCCTCATTTGGAGGGTGTACTGTTGCCGCAGCAACCTCGGTCCAACCAGAGGTGTCGAGATACTTTATAGGCGGTGGCTGGCGCCTCCATCATCAATGAACACCGTGCCCTTATGGGTGCGGTGATTGAAAAGATTGATCGGTGAGTGGACTGAATGAAGCTGCATCAGCCTTATAACGGGCTTTGAGGTATGTTTTGTGAGGTTTGAAGAGTGTCATAATATAGGTAGTAGCCCACGATACCTTTGTTCGATGAAAGAAAGAACCAAGCAGAGGATCAAATATATGTTATGAGGAGACTCACTTTATGGCATCTCTCTTTTGTTCAAAAGCGGCGTCTGTAACTACCGCCTCTCAAGCTGCGGAAGTCTACGGGTGAGGCGAGTCTGAGTCGGGCCAAAGGAGAACTTGGCGAGTGAAGAAGCAGTTGGAGGATAACCAAGGTATGTAGAAACCTTGTTAGCATTCAGCCTTGAATGAATAAGTTAGCATGATAAAATTATTTTATGATGTGCTCTAGGAAATGACGGCGAAATTGAGGCTCTTAAGAAGGCTGTGGCGAAGCTGAGAAGAAGGCAGCCTTGAGCAGGCTCTTGGCAGCACGAGGCGGGGTTATTGAAGGTGAGCAAGAACTTCAAGAGGCCGTGAAGAAATCTGAGACCTTGGAGCAGAGTTTAGCGGGAAGGACTCCAAACTCTCAAGCCGCATGTGATTCGGGAAGCCCAAAGCATACTGAAGAAATCGGGAGGCGAGGAAGATCGCGGCGGGTAAGCTTTTCTATATAAAGCGGTATTTGAAGGAGAAAATCATGTTTACTAATTTGAATTCGGGTTTCTCCGGTGGTATTTGCAGAACTGCCATGTAGTATATCTGATGCCGCCCAATTCTACCGGGCGAAGAAAGAACCTTGCGGATAAGCTCTTACGGTCATAGTATCTGGTGCCAAATTATCCGATTACCATTTGCCGACCATTTGGCTATCGAATGTTGGGTTCAGCGGACCCTTGAGTTCGAACTGCGGGGGTGCTGGCGAAGATCTTCCCCTACCAATCCCGTCCAACCGTCTCGCGAGAATCTAAGCTAAGCGATGAGCGACACGAGGACACAAGATTTATCTTGGTTGGGCCACCATTGTGGTGTAATACCCTACTCTAGTGTGTGGTGTGGTGGATTGCCTCGGGGGCGATGATGAATAGTACAAGGGAGAACAGCCTCGCGAGAGGTGTTCTTGAGCTGGTGTGGTGTTCTCGTAGGAAAGGATTTGGTCCCGTTGGCTTGGTGGGAACTCGAAGCCTTCTGCTGTGGTGGCTATCTCTATATATAGAGGCCTGGTCCTCTTCCCAAATATTAGCGGGAAGAGGCGCCAACAACGGCCATTTGAAGGGAACATCTAGTACAAGCTATCCGGACTAAAGTTGGTCTTGGCTGCAAAAGCCTTGGCAATGGTGCTGTCTTGGGCTCCACGGTGACCTCCATCCTGCCGCTCTGCTGGTCTTGGTCTCGTTGCATCAAAATGGTAACCTTTGCACGATGCATCGGTACTCTCCCAATGCTTGCCCCTTTGCACCAAAGAAACAAGGATCTGCTAGCGAGGCGGTGCCCTTTGGGACCTACTGGTCTCGCTCGTCACGGCTTGCGTCCACGAGCACCTCACGAGTACCCTTGCCTTGATCTCTGCCCCCTCATGAGCACACTGGCGAGGCTGCTCTGAGAAGCCTTGCGTCGTCCACCCACGAGGCTTGGCCCTCGCGAGGTATTGAGTTTGCATTGATGAAGATGGGCGTCTTGGGCCACCACTTGAAACCACGCCACGGGCCGCGGCGAGCAAGTCTGGGGACCCCGTTCCTAGGGCGCCCGGCAGTAGCCCGGGCCCAAAGCGCTCGGACTTGGCTTAGCCGCGAGAAGCGAAGGGCAAGCGGGCGCCTTGAGCCCCAACAACCTGCGACCTTGGGCACCACGTGGCGGTTGATTGGGCGTGGCGTCTCCGCTTCCCACGCTGCCTCGGCAAGCTGCCCGTGACAAAAAGGCTGGCCGGGGCTGAGCTTACTTTCATTACTCTCATCCGCCTTGCTCCAGATCCCTTTCTTGTTCTTAGCCCTCCACCTTCCAAAATCTCGGATCTGCCTCGGCCTTTCATCTCCGTGAGCAATGGCGCCCCATAAAGGCTGCGACCGGGGCTCCAGCAGCTGGTACTGCTTGACTATGGATCCTCAAACATGATGGAGAAGAATCTACGCCCTCCGCGCCGGATAAGCGTGGCGGAGAGAAGCAGCAGATGGGGAGACCGCGCTCGGATCGGCTCCGCCCGGTAGGAGGACAAGGAGCACCTTCTACCCCCTCTTCATGGCGCCGTCATCGCTGATGCGGTGCTCCTTTCTCTGAGTTCTTCCTTCTTTGTTGCTACCTCTTGAGCCTTGCATTGGATTTCCCGAAGAGAGAGGATGATGCAACAAAGTAGCATAAGTATTTCCCTCGGTTTTGAGAACCAAGGTATCAATCCGATAGGAGACCACGCACAAGTCCCTCGTACCTACACAAAGCGATAGCTCCTGCAACCAAAGGCGATTAGGGGTTGTCAATCCCTTCACGGTCACTTACGAGTGAGATCGATAGAGATGATAAATAATATTTTGGTATTTTTGGTATAGAGATGCAAAGTGAAAAGTAAAAGGCAAAGTAAAAACAAAGCAAGTAATAAAGTAATGGAGATTGATATGATGAGAATAGACCCGGGGCCATAGGTTTCACTAGTGGCTTCTCTCAAGAACATAGATATTCTACATTGGGTGAACAAACTCTTGTTGAGCAATTGTGAAATTGAGCATAGTTATGAGTATATCTAGGTATGATCATGTATATAGGCATCACGTCCAAGACAAGTAGATCGAAGCGATTACGCATCTACTACTATTACTCCACTCATCATTGCTATCCGGCATGCATCTAGAGTATTAAGTTAAAAACAAAGTAGCCTGTAAGCAAGATGACATGATGTAGAGGATAAATTCATGCAATATGATAAAACCCCATCTTATTATCCTCGATGGCAACAATACAATCGTGCCTTGCTTATACATCCTTTGGGAAAGGACACGGCAAAATTGAACCCAAAGCTAAGCACTTCTCCCATTGCAAGAACTACCAATCTAGTTGGCCAAACCAAAAGGATAATTGAAGAAACTTGCAAAGATAACTCAATCATACATAAAAGAATTCAGAGAAGATTCAAATGTTGTTCCTAGATAAAGCTGGATCATAAACCCACAATTCATCGGTCTCAACAAACACACATAAAAGAAGATTACATCGAATAGATCTCCACGAGAGAAGGGAGAACATTGTATTGAGATCAAAAAGAGAAGAAGCCATCTAGCTACTATCTATGGACCCGAAGGTCTGAAGTAAACTACTCACACTTCATCGGAAGGGCTATGGTGTTGATGTAGAAGCCCTTCGTGGTGGATGCCCCCTCCGTGAGCTCGAGCAGGCCCCAAGATGGGATCTCGTGGATCTGAGAAGGTTGAGGCGGAATTAGGTTTTGGCTCCTATTACGATCGTTTGGGGATATGTTGGTATATATAGGAGGAAGGAGTACATCGGTTGAGCAAGCAGGGGGGCCCGAGGCGGGGGCTCGCCTAGAGCGCGCCCCACCCTCATGACCGCCTCTGTTACATCTTGGAGTAGGGTCCAAGTCTCTGGATCACGTTGGGTGAGAAAATCACGTTCGAAGGTTTCATTCCGTTTAGACTCCGTTTGATATTCATTTCTTGAAACTTTGAAATAAGCAAAAAACAACAATTACAGGCTGGGCCTCCGGTTAATAGAGTTAGTCCCAAAAATAATATAAAAGTGGAAAATAAAGCCCAATATAGTCCAAAACAGTAGATAAAGTAGCATGGATCAATCAAAATTATAGATACGTTGGAGAAGTATCGAGGCATCCCCAAGCTTAATTCTGCTTTCGTCCTCGAGTAGGTAAATGATAAAAAGAATTTTTGATGCGGGTGATACTTTAGCATAGTTTCAATGTAAATCTTCTTAATTGTGATATGAATATTCAGATCTGAAAGATTCAAGATAAAAGTTCACATTGACATAAAAATAATAATACTTCAAGCATACTAATCAAAGCAATCATGTCTTCTCAAAATAACATGGCAAAAGAAAGTTCATCCTACAAAATCATATAGTTAGGCTATGCTTCATTTTAGTCACACAAAGATGTTCCCAACTTCTATACCCCGATGACAAGCCAAGCAATTGTTTCATACTTAAATAATCTCAAACTTTTTCAACCTTCACGCAATACATGGCGCGAGCCATGGATATAGCACTATGGGTGGAATAGAATATGATGATGGGGATTGTGTGGAGAAGACAAAAAGGAGAAAGTCTCACATTGGCGAGGATAATCAGCGGGCTATGGAGATGCCCATTAATTGATGTCAACATGAGGAGTAGGGATTGCCATGCAACGGATGCACTAGAGCTATGAATGCTCAACAAAAGAAAACTAGTGGGTGTGCATCCTACTAAGCTTGCTCATGAAGACCTAGGGCATTTGAGGAAGCCCATCGTAGGAATATACAAGCCAAGTTCTAAATGAAAAATTCCCACTAGTATGAAAAGACAACTTATGAGACTCACTACATGAAGAACAAGGTGCTACTTTGAAGCACAATATATGAGACTCACTACATGAAGAACAAGGTGCTACTTTGAAGCACAAGTGTGGAAAAAGAGATAGTAGCATTGCCCTTTTTTTTAATTTTTTTCTTTTTTTCTTTTTTTTTCTTTTGGGCCTTTCTCTTTTTTTGGCCTTTCTTCTTTTTTTTTCTTTGGGCAATGCTCTAACAATGATGATCATCACACTTCTATTAATTACAACATAAGGATTACAACTCAAAACTTAGAACAAGATATGACTATATGAATGCCTCCGTGATGTCTTAGGGATGGTGCAATGAATCAAGAGTGACATGTATGCAAAATAATGCATGGTGGCTTTGCCACAAATCGATGTCAACTACATGATCATCTGGCGACAATATGACAAAAGTAATGTATGTCATGATGAAGATGATGGAAGTTGCATGGCAATATATCTCGGAATGGCTATGGAAATGCCATGATAGGTAGGTATGGTGGCTGTTTTGAGGAAGATATAAGTTGGTTTATGTGTGATAGGCGAATCGTATCACGGGGTTTGGATGCACCGTGAAGTTTACCAACTCTCAAGGTGAGAAAGGCGATGCGATACCGAAGAGGCTAGCAAAAGGCGGAAAGGTGAGAGTCGTATAATCCATGGACTCAACATTAGTCAAAAGAACTCATATACTTATTGCAAAAATTTAGAAGCCATCAAAATCAAGTACTACGCACATGCTCCTAGGGGATAGATTGGTAGGAAAATACCATCGCTCGTCCCCAACCGCCACTCATTAGGATGCACAAGCGGTACACTTCATGTTTCAAATTTGTTACACAACTTTAACAATACATGCATGCTACGAGACTTGCAAACTTCAACACAAGCATTTATCAAATTCATAATTACCCAACTATACGACTTTGATATTATCACCTCCATATCTCAAAACAATTATCAAGCATCAAACTTATCTTAGTATTCAATTCACTCAAAAGAAAGTTTCACATATCTTGAACACCAAGTATATTATCATTAGGCAAATTACCATGCTATTAATGACTCTCAAAATAAACTAAGTGAAGCATGAGAGATCAATAATTTCTTTAAAACAAATCCACCACCGTGCTCTAAAAGATATAAGTGAAGCACTATTGCAAAAATTATCACGCTCAAAGATATAAGTGAAGTACTATGAGAAAAGCTATCAAGCTCAAAAGATATAAGTGAAGCACATAAAGTATTCTAAAAATTCCCATTCATGTATGGCTCTCTCAAAAGTGTGTACATCAAGGATTATTGTGGTAAACTAACAAGCAAAAGCATAAATAATACAAGGCGCTCCAAGCAAAACACATATCATGTGGTGAATAAAAATATAGCTCCAAGTAAATTACCGATGGAAGTGGATGAAAGAGGGATGCCTTCAGGGCATCCCCAAGCTTTAATTTTTGGTGTCCTTGGATTGTATTAGGGGTGCCATGGGCATCCCCAAGCAAACTCTTGCCACTCCTTGTTCCATAATCCATCAAAAGAATACCCAAAACTTGAAAACTTCACAACACAAAACTCAACAGAAATCTCGTGAGCTCCGTTAGAGAAAGAAAACAAAAGACTACTTCAAGGTACTGTAATGAACTCATTATTTATTTATATTGGTGTTAAACCTACTGTATTCCAACTTCTCTATGGATTATAAACTATTTTATTAGCCATAAATTCATCAAAATAAGCAAACAACACACGCAAAATAGAATCTGTCAAAAACAAAACAGTCTGTAGTAATCTGTAACTAATGCAAACTTCTGGAACTCTAAAAATTCCACAAAAATAGGAAGTCCTGGACAATTTGTTTATTGAACATCAGAAAAATGAATCAACGCAAAATCACGTTCCTGTGATTTAACAAAATTATATTCGTGGATGCAAAGTTTCTGTTTTTCAGCAGAATCAAATCAACTATCATCGTAGGTTATCCTATAGGTTCTACTTGGCACAAACACTAATTAAATGATAAAACCACATCCAAAAAGAGGCTAGATGGATTATTTATTCCTAAACATAAGCAAAAAAACAAAAATAAAATTGGGTTGCCTCCCAACAAGCGCTATCGTTTAACGCCCCTAGCTAGCCATAAAAGCAAGGATAGATCTAGGTATTGCCATCTTTGGTAGGCAATCCATAAGTGGCTCTCATGATAGATTCATATGGTAATTTTATTTTCTTTCTAGGGAAGTGTTGCATGCCTTTCTTTAAGGGAAATTGGAATGTAATATTCCCTTCCTTCATATCAATAATTGCACGAATGGATTTCTAAGGAAAGGTCTACCAAGAATAATAGGACATGAAGGATTGCAATCTATATCAAAACGATAAAATCTCTGGTACATAATTCCTATTTGCAACAATAAGAACATAATTAATTCTTCCTATAGTCTTTTTAATAGTGGAATCCATAAGATGCAAGTTTGAGAGCAATCATCAAAGTCACGAAATCTAGCAAATCACACAAAGTTTTGGGAATAGTAGAGACACTAACACCCAAATCACACAAAGCATGAAACTCAAAATCTTTAATTTTAATTTTAATAGTAGGTTCCCACTCATCATAGAGTTTTCTAGGGATAGAAACTTTCAACTCAAGTTTTTCTTCATAAGATTGCATCAAGGCATCAACAATGTGTTCGGTAAAGGCCTTATTTTGACTATAAGCACGAGGAGAATCTAGCGGATTGCAACAATGAAATACAACCAATTAAGAGCAATTTTCATAATTAAATTCCTTGAGATCCAAAATAGTGGGTTTAGCAACATCTAGGTTTTATTTCTTTCAATCCCACTTTCATCAATTTCATCATCAAGATCTAGAAACTCCGAATTCTTAAGCGCCTTCTAGGTAAAGGAAGATCATCTTCAGTTTCATCAAGATTCATATTGCAAAACAAAGATTTAATGGGGACACATCAATAACTTTTAGATCTTCATCTTGATTTTCATAGAATTCGGTTTAGCGGCCATCTTATTGACTAAGGTAGCTTGTATATCCGAAATTCGGCGGTCATCTTTTCAAGGCGAGCAATTTGGGCTCATATACCATCAAATTCTTTAGACATATCATCGAGTTCTTTATTCATATAACTCATAAAACTTTTTGTTCCTTAAGCTCGTTTCTAAAAAATTATTATGCTCAAATTGCAAAACCATAAACTTTCGACATTGCTTCGATCTCCTCTAGCCTTTTGAGGTGAAGATCACCAAATCTAGGTAGAGCCATCGCGACAAGCAAGCAAACTAACACACGAGCAAACAAGCGAGGCGAGGAAAAAGGCAAGCAGGAAAGTGAGGAGGAGATTGGGAAGAGAGGGTGAATAAAATGGCAAGGGTGAAGTGGGGAGAGGAAAAGCGAGAGGCAAATGTCAAATAATGTAATCGAGAGATAGGGATTGAGATAGGTACTTGGTATAGTTGACTTGCTTGCGTGAGCCTCCACAACAAGCGCTAGAAATTATTCTTGCTACCTCTTGAGCACTGCGTTGGATTTCCCGAAGAGGAGAGGATGATGCAGCAAAGTAGTGTAAGTATTTCCCTCGGTTTTTGAGAACCAAGGTATCAATCCGATGAGGAGACCACGCACAAGTCCCTCGTACCTACACAAAGCGATAGCTCCTCGCAACCAACGCGATTAGGTGTTGTCAATCCCTTCACGGTCACTTACGAGTGAGATCTGAGAGAGATGATAAATAATATTTTTGGTATTTTGGTATAGAGATGCAAAGTGAAAAGTAAAAGGCAAAGTAAAAACAAAGCAAGTAATAAAGTAATGGAGATTGATATGATGAGAATAGACCGGGGCCATAGGTTTCACTAGTGGCTTCTCTCAAGACAAAAGATATTCTCGGTGGGTGAACAAATTATTGTTGAGCAATTGTGAGAATTGAGCATAGTTATGAGTATATCTAGGTATGATCATGTATATAGGCATCACGTCCAAGACAAGTAGATCGAAGCGATTCGCATCTACTACTATTACTCCACTCATCGACCGCTATCCAGCATGCATCTAGAGTATTAAGTTAAAAAGAGTAATGCCTTAAGCAAGATGACATGATGTAGAGGATTAATTCATGCAATATGATAAAAAAACATCTTGTTATCCTCGATGGCAATAATACAATCGTGCCTTGCTTTATACATCCTTTGGGAAAGGACACATAAGATTGAACCCAAAGCTAAGCACTTCTCCCATTGCAAGAACTACCAATCTAGTTGGCCAAACCAAAAGGATAATTCAAAGAGACTTGCAAAGATAACTCAATCATACATAAAAGAATTAGAGAAGATTCAAATACTGTTCATAGATAATCTGGATCATAAACCCACAATTCATCGGTCTCAACAAACACACCACAAAAAAAAGATTACATCGAATAGATCTCCACGAGAGAGGGGGAGAACATTGTATTGAGATCCAAAAAGAGAGAAGAAGCCATCTAGCTACTAGCTATGGACCCGAAGGTCTGAAGTAAACTACTCACACTTCATCGGAGGGGCTATGGTGTTGATGTAGAAGCCCTCCATGGTGGATGCCCCCTCCGGCGGAGCTCCAGAACAGGCCCCAAGATGGGATCTCGTGGATACAGAAGGTTGCGGCGGTGGAATTAGGTTTTTGGCTCCTCTTCTGATCGTTTGGGGATACGTAGGTATATATAGGAGGAAGAATGCGTCGGTTGAGTAACAGAGGGCCCACGAGGCGGCGCGCCTGAGGCGCCCCACCTCGTGGCCGCCTCTGTTACATCTTTGAGTAGGGTCCAAGTCTCCTGGATCACGCTCGGTGAGAAAATCACGTTCCCGAAGGTTTCATTCCGTTTGGACTCCGTTTGATATTTCGTTTCTTGGAAACACTGAAATAGGCAAAAACAACAATTACAGGCTGGGCCTCCGCCCTCCGGTTAATAGGTTAGTCCCATAAATAATATAAAAGTGGAAAATAAAGCCCAATATAGTCCAAAACAGTAGATAAAGTAGCATGGAGCAATCCAAAATTATAGATACGTTGGAGCGTATCAGTATCCTCATAATATCGGTGCATGCTCTGCATCTCCACCCCAACTCCGTTCTCCTCACAGTCGATCTTAGCCTACTCTTTGTTAGGCACACGTCGGGTGATGCCCTCTGTGGCCTTGCTGCGCCACTTCTTCTCCCTCGGGTCCTTTGGCGCTAATATCTCGGCGTCTTTGAGCTTTGTCGCATACTCCAAAGCCAACATGATCTCGAAGGCCGGGAAGAGGGCCGATAGCTTCCAGAGCAAGTGGGTCATGGTGGACGCCAGATGCAACAACTCTCTGCTGGAGCTTACCACAGAGCAGCCGAGGCTGTCGGCGTGGTCTCATGGCTCGGCGACCGGCCGGCAGGAAACTAGTGTTGGAAGATGAGCGCTGACTGAGGCGAGGCAGACTGAGGCGTGAAAGCTGGCCAGGGCCACGCTCTGAGGAGTTCTGTCGCATCAGGTGGCCCCTCCTCGACGCGCCTCGCGCCCATTATGGAGGCTCGAGGATCTGGACGCCGTCCTCCTTTGGCTTCGGCTGCCACTGGTGCGAGATCGACCGCAGCCCTCCGCTTCCTGGTTGGAAGGACATGGCAAGCTCGGGCGCTCCGGTCCTTGTTCCTTCATGGCGACTAAGGCGGGTGGTGGACACCATGCCCACCTTGACATGGTCGGTTTGGTGCGGCGGAGGACCCGAGGCCGAGGCGGCGGCGGCGGCGATGGACTTGTCTCTGATGATTCGGCGAGGGAGAGGAGGAAGATGAAGAAGAGGAGGAGGCGTGACTTGGGCGACCATCGAGGGATGGGGAGACTTCCCTGGCGCGGAGTCAGCGCCCTCCGCTCCATGCGGACGACAACGAGGTCGGCGCTGGCGAGGAAGGACCCGCCCTTGATCGAAGAAGGACAGGTTGGGGCTGATCTCAGGGTCTCTCCAGCCCTGGTGCCGCCGAAGCCAGCTCTAGCCCTTACAGTGCGCCTTCCTCTGTGGTGGACCTCGAGGCTGAGCCCATAAAGTCTCTCGGGCTTCAAGCTTGGCCGAGTCCGTGGGATCTGCGGCAGCCGACCGATGAAGTACTCGAACTCCGCTTTGCCCTGTTTTTTGCCATCGAGGCTGACATCCCTTATTTGGGTAGGCTGCAACCTGCGCGAAGAGGCTGAAGGAGATCTGACGACTATCGTGGTTCTAACTCTATGATGGGAATAGGGGGTAGGAATGGAGAGGCAAAATCCTAGCTATGGAGTAGTTGTATCGCAAGAGGTTTATGAGTTGAGGCCCTTCTCGAGATAAGCGCCCTCGTCTCGGGCAGGAGGCGGTCATTGGATTATCGTATATGAGTTCTGGTGTGAACCCTTTACTGCTTGAGGAGGAGGGTGGCTTATATAGAGTCCGCGGACCCTCCGGCCCTCGATTATCAGGTTTTAAGGTACATTAAGATCGGGCGTTCTTGGTAGCATACAAATAAAGTGCTATGATGACAATAAAAGCTACTTAATGAGACCATTTGCGTCTTGAGTGACTTTAGGTCTCTGGCGGTCAGTGGTTGGCTTCATGGTCGAGTGTCTTGAGTCCGTCAAGTGGAACACTTCGGGTCGACTAAAGGTGGTTTCTTCTAGGGATGTCCTTGGGAGGTATCTTGGACAGGTCCATGACCCTACCTAGGTACATGTCTTCATCATTATCCCTCGAATGGATCGAGGTTTGAGTGGGGAAGGAGTTGAACACACTTAGGCCCATTTTAGTGCTATGAGTATGTCTTGTTGGATCAATGAACTTAGGTGGCGGCACCAAGTTCTTTTTGATCGCCTTGATCCATTCTTTGTATCATCGAGTGAACTTCTTTACTTGGAGAACTTCGAGCAGCAGGCGGAGAAATTTTCCGTCTGACGAGTTGCTCTGCAGCTCATGGATTTAGCGGGATTAATTTGGGAAGCGTGCAAGCGGAGGAAAACGCGATGTCGGACGGGATAAAGGCAGGGGCGCCTCGATCTCGTGCCACCTTTTTGCATACGTATCGCGCCGCGATTATCTGCGAGATTTGAAAGGATTGCGGGCCTACAAATCGATCACTCGGAAGTAACCTCATATAAGGCCCGGGCGAAGTTTTGAACGATCGCGTTCTCATTTCCTCCCTCTTCCTCAGACTTATCCGCGCGCGTTTGCTTCCGTCTGGCGCGCTTGCTGCCTTGTAGCGTCTCGCCGGTGACGATGGTGAAAAGAAGACAGCAGCCTGGGCGGCGAAAGCGGCGGCGAAGGAAGAAGCGACTAGTCGGGGCAGATCTTCGCCGAGGCGGCTGCGGAGGCTGGATCGAAGCTGCTGGATCGCTCGATGATTCGTCAAGAAGACCTTGACCTGGCCAATGGAGCCCGATCCCCATGGATCGTAGCGGCTCCGGGGAAGAATGCGGCTGCGGCCTCGGGAGGGTGAGTGAGTTCTCTTGGCCACCCATGTCGACCGTGGGTTTTCTTTGCCGCCTCACCCTTTCTTTGGGGATTTCTGAATTTCTTTGGTATGACTCCACCACTTCACCCAACACCATCGTGTACCTCGCTGCTTCGTGTCTTTGTGCTAGAATTTCTTGGGTTGTCGGCCTCATTGGGGTCTTTTCAAGCACATTTTCACTGTCGATCCCAGGGCGGTGAAAAAGGCCAATCAGTGTGAGAGAACACAAGTGATTCAGATGTGTGGGGTCTTGGGGTTCAAATGAGGGAAAAGTTCTTTTCGGCCATGATCCTACCGACTCGGTCCGTGGATGGCGATCGACCTGGTTCTCTTGTAAGACCAACCGGCCTTGAGCGATCGGCCGGACTCCCTCCTTTTTCCATGGACCGGTGAGAAGCCTTCCTCTTTGAAGGTGATCCGGAAGAAAGCGCAAGTTAAGGTGCTGGTCGAGCGTGTTGTCCGGCTTATCCATGGCGGGGTGACGGCATGGACCTCTTGAAGAGTCTTCCTCGGCGGCGCATCCGGCCGCTTCAAGATCGAGACCATCCGATGTGGTTGTATTACGGCGAGGACACCACTCGGATCCACCGGAGGAGGTCTAGGATGCCTGTTGGAGAGATGGTGGCGAGCATCACGGGGACAAGGACAACCCCGAGGAGCAGGAGGATTCCTCCACTCGACCAATCATCTGAAGTAGACCAGGTCAATTCTGTATCTCATTTGTGATCTTGCTTTCTTCATTACATTTGCTTAAAATCAATCGTTGACTTTTGTCTTGTTTGTTGTCTTTTAGGCCACTACTTAGATGTACTCGATGCCCAGTGCAAGAACAGACCAAGGAGGAGGCAAGCGGAGGTGAAAGTGAGGAGGTGCAATCGATGGTGAGGGAAAGCGATGATAGCGGTTCGGTGAAGAGGAGGAGGAGAAGTCGATCCTCCTCGCCGGAAAAGCGATCAAGCTCATCCACGCCCCCGCCGTGGCGTGGCAAAGTATTGTGCACTGTCGAGGCGATCGTCAAAATGCCCTCGGATAGCCTCTCGGCACTGGTGAAAAAGCGAAAGCATCCCGGCGGCGTCATCAAAGCCGCGAAGGCCTGCCCAAGATGAGAATGGCCATTCCACCATTTACAGGTATGGCCGAGAACTTGTGTTTCTCGTTTAGCATGGACAAACTCTTGGTGCGACTCGTTGACTAACCGGTTGGTTACGAAATCTGCGATCTTGCTACCTCGAGACCATCACCGAGAGCGAAGACCGGAAATGGAAAGCGCTGCCACCTCCAACCTTGGTATGATCTCTGTAGTTTAAGCTTTTGGTCGATTGGATTCCGTTTTAACTTTGGATCTTTCTGTAGCTCCTCCTCATGTCATTGATCTCCACGATGATGGCGACAAAGCGGCGCTGAGGTGAGGAGGAATAGAAAAGCGCCGGTGGCAAGACCACTCGGACTACATCGATTACTGAGGCACCGGTTCGAGGATGGTGGTAATACTACTCAAATTCCATGTCCTCCATTGTGCCGTTCACGAGTGCTCGACCTTCGTCATCATTGTGACCAGCCTTCCTTTTACGCCACACACCCGTCCGGAGGACCAAGCAGTCTGCTAAGGAGGCTATCATGACGAGAGATCATGATGGAAGCGGTGAAAGCGATCCGGAAGCCGATAAGCGGCCTATGATGCTAGCTCAGCCCTTGAGCAACGTCCAAGTTAGTTGGTCACCGCTTGTTACTGTTAGGATGTGCTTATCTGAAAACTTTCTTTCGAAGATCTTTGTATCATGCACACCTTTGGGTGTGTCAATTGAATTTTTGGATTGGTGGGGGCCTGTTGAGTGCACCTTTGAGTGTAGTCCCGAGACTATGGTGGACTCTTGGCGATCGATTGTAGTCTTTGTATTTTGAATTTCTTCACTCTAACTTCTTCACTCGATGCAGGTGGGACCATAGCCGAATGGAATATTGGAACCCGGTGGGGAGACGCAGCAGAGTGCACCTTGGTGTAATCCAGAGACCATGGTTCATTCTTTGTAATCGACTAAGATGCAGAAGAACACATGTTTTTGGTAGATCATGATGAGACCATGGCTGGCTCTTTGGCGATTAGCTATAGTGCTATAGTTTTAGGATCATAACCTCTTTGTCTCTTTCGTCCAGACTAATCGGACCAAGTCGAGAAAAGAACGGTGGGGGAGCCTGAGTGCACCTGCAGGTGTAATCCCGTGACTCTTTGTTGAATAATTTGATTCGGCTGTAGTCTTAGAAATGTTCGATTTTTCTCTTAGTCACTCGGAAGTAACCTATCTTTGATGTCATCATTGACCCTTAGAAATCTTGCGAGCTTGTGGCTCGCTATCTTGAATGGAAAACAAACATATCGAGTTCGACCTTGACTTGAAGCTTGTTGGGAGAACTTTAAGAAGGCAAAAGATGAAGCAAAAGGTATGGTTGGTGAGAATCTTGGCATTGTCTTTATCTTTCTTCCCATTCCTGATTCTGATCTCATTGTCACTTTGCAAATAAAATGAAGGAGGTTCTAAAGAAGAAGGACCATGACCTCGCCGAGAGCACGGAAATGACTTTGGACAAAAGCGAAGCTTGCGGAAGAAAAAGCGGCTTGATCGGTAAACTTGAAGAGAAGCATGTCTGAAAGCTGCTCTCGTAGCGGCCAACAAGGAGGTTAGCCATCGAAGAATGATAAGATAGCTCGGCGACAAGGCTAGCGTGGCGGGGAAGAAGAATGATCTGGAGGCTTATCACGGGAGGGCTCGCCAAGAAGTTATTCATCATGCTTGAAGGTAATCTCTTCTATCCGTGACTTGTTATCATCGACTCATCATAGAAGCTGTTGGCTTAACTTGGTTGTGTTCTGAGAGTGCCAAAACTTCGAGGAGGAGACGGTCAGTGGAGACAAGCTTGGACCCCATTAACTCTCCTAGGAAGGATGAAATCGCTATGAACATGCTCCATTTGGAGTCTCGTGTTCTTGGAGTGGTTGACTACCTTGCTTTCGTGAAGGTTGAGCGTCACGAATCGACCACGACACTCTGGCGGGAGGCAGCTTCAAAATGACCTCGAGTCTCTAATGACTCGGTGAATGAAGTTCGGTCGAGTGCAAGAATGGAAGAAGTCTTACGCGGTGTGGTCTGATGTTGCTCTGTCCCTGATGCGTGTTCCTTTGCAAGGATCTTGCGAGAGGACAAGTGGCGTCCATCAAAGTGGCGAATACCAAAAGCACGACTTCCAATCTTTCATGGAGACCTTCATTCTCTTGGCTTTTCGGTTCTTGTGGAATCAACTTTGGACCAGTTTATCGCGCCCTCGGTCCTCCACGAGGAGTAAGAAAAACTTCTATGCTTCGCTTTAAATTTGCTTGAATGCGAGTGGTTTTGTAACGATAAACTTTTACAAGCTTGGCTTTGAGCGCTTACGAACCCGTAGGATGTTATACGAACTTGGCTTATCGTTGAATATGCTTGCATTTGCCTTGAAAACTTTGTTCTTCACTCGAATATACTTTAATGCTTGAGGCGCAGCTCACGAGGTGGAAAGTCAGTTGACTGCACTTCATCGCTCTTGCGGTAGGGATGGAGCACAGATTGCGATCGACCTGCGTCCTTCTTTGTCGGTTGGGTTCGGCCGAGACCCTTGAGTTCGAACCTTTGGGGTCTTGTAGCGGAGATTTAGCCCTCTACCTAACTGCTCCTCGCCCGAATCGCTAGGATCTAAACTACAAAAGAAACAACACAAGAGACACGGGGTTTATCTTGGTTGAGGCCACCATTGTGGTGTAATACCCTACTCTAGTGTGTGGTGTGGTGGATTGCCTCTTGGGCTGGTGATGAACAATACAAGGAAGAACAGCCTCATGAGTCATTCTTGGCTGGTGCGATGAACTTCAAGGAGGAGTTCGATCGCTCTCTCTCTGGTTTCTAGCGAGGATACTTGATGCCTCTACCTTGTGGTGGCTAGTCCTATTTATAGCCAAGGCCTGGGCCTCTTCACAAATATTGGCGGGATGGGCGCCAACAATTGGCCATTTGAAGGGAACAATGGTACACTTATCTGACTAAAGTTGGTCCTCACTGTCAAAGGCTCTGGTGGTGGCCTTTGCTTGGGATCTGATGACTTCCTCCCTACCGTTGGGCTGGTCTTGGTCTTGTTGCACCAAAATGGATGCCTTTGTTGATGATCTACTGCGCTTGCTCCCTTTGCACCAAAGAGGAAGGAGGACCTTTGCCTGGCACTGCCTCCGCGCCCTTGGTCGTCATGGCTTGCGTCATGGGCACCTCGCGAGTACCCGCCTTGATCTCTCCGCCTCCTCGTGAGCCAGGCTGATGAGGCCGTGCGAGAAGCTCCTTGTCGTCCGCCCGTGAGGCCAGCTCGCGAGGTCTTGAGCTTGTGTTGATGAAGATGGGCGTCTTGGGCCCCTTTGAGCCACGCCATAGGCGCGGCGAGCAAGTCTGAGGACCCGTTCCCGAGCGCCGACAATAGCCCTCGGGCCCAAAGCGCGCCGGACTTGGCGGCGCGAGCGAAAGGGCAAGTCACGAGCGCCGGGCCCCAACAGACTGCGGCCTTGGCTGCAGCGTGGCGGTTGATTGGGCGTGGGCGTCTCCACTTCCCCTGACGCCTCGTAGCGCGCGAATTGACAAGTCCTGGATGCAAAGCATGTCATGATTACTGCGATCGTGGAGGTCGGCGGTTGGCCTCCTCGGCTTTAAAATGCGGCCGGCAGCGTGCCTTCGATCTATCTCTTCGCTTCTCCTTCTTCCGGTCCTTGCTCGTCTTGCTACAATGGCTCCGATCTGCGGTTCTGCGGCGAGAGAAGAAAAACTCCGAGAGGATCTGACCCTTCCGCCAAAAGCAGCTAGCCCTCGCCGCCGGGGTGGCGCCCGCCGAAATGTTGAGGCCTTGGTGTGAGCTGCCACCACGGGTTCCCGCTTCCCTTATGCGCCCACATCGAGGCTCTGAAGAAGTCGATGCAGCGAGCATACGCTGACACTGCCGTCGGCGCCAAGCCAGATCACGAGGTGTGAGTCTTTCCCCAGGTAAGCGCCGAGGCTCCTCGAGGAGTTTCGTACTTCGCGCCATGCCCCCTCGGTCTTGATTCGCCTTCCTCCTTTCTTCGCCTCCGTTATCCCTTGAGAAAATCCTGGGGCTTTGGCTGCGGCATGCGGATCAGACACCCTTGCGACCGAGGCGGAAGGTCCATGGTCGTTGCCCGGCGAGGTCTTCATGACTCGAGTGGGGGCGAGATCGCCCGGTCTGCGGGACAAAGGCGCCCTCGTGATCCACAGGTATGATGGTGCCGATGATGTTCTTCAAGGTCTTCAATGCGGAGGTCGCCGGCTGGAGTGCTGCCGGGAGAAGCGGTCGGGACCTGCTGGCAGGTGAATGCCGACTAACCACTACCATGGCAGCTCCTCGAGGCGATGGAGCCGCCGAGGAGATCCAGCGACTCCGCCCGAGCTCTTAGCGACTCAGGAGGCAGCGGCAGCTATGAGCCCGAGCCTCTCGCTGCTCCGGGCAGCCTTGAGCTCATCGAGGCCGTCGCCGCCTGATCTGGATGGGGTTGGCGCCCGGTGCTGGCGGCCTTGTTGATGATGGCGTGCTGCGCGGTGGTTCTGTAGTTAGGACTCCTTAGGATTCGCGTCTTTTGTTCTGCGAGAACCAGAATATACCCGTGGGGGCTCGTAAGATGTTTGTAGCTCCATTTGTCAATATGATCCTCATCGTGAAGCGATGTGAGATGCTTATTCGCCTTAGCTTAGTTTCTTCCTTTTGGACCTCCACGAGGGCTCGGGCTCTGCGCTGTGAGTCGGTCCCGGTCTGGCTTCAGCCGTCGCTGGTATGCTAAGCGCGATGCCGTGGTCAAGGCAAGGAGGTGGCGGCCGAGGTCGATGAAGCCCTGAGTCGTGATGCTCGGAGGTCCCCTAAGCGCTCAAGCAGCCATCGTTCGATGTGAGAAAGGAATGCGACATTGCTAAACGGGAATGCATTAGGTGCTTGGGATGGTGCTGCGATAGCTAGTGTTTCGAAAAGTGACTTATCTCGAGGTCGAGACGCTTCTGGTGGGGCGCTAGGTCCCGTGCCTTGGCCGTGAGGTTAAGCTTGGCGAGGTCTCGCGTGCCTCTCCCCTTGCCGCCGCTCCCCTTTACGCTCTCGTCCTCGGGTCCCGGCGGGCGCGGGCGAGCAAGTCTGGGGACCCGTTCCTAGGGCGCCCGGCAGTAGCCGGGCCCAAAGCGCTCGGACAGCAGCGAGAAAGCGAAGGGGCAAGCGGGCGCGGACTAGCAACCTGCGGCCTGGGCTGCAATGGCGGTTGATTGGGCGTGGCGTCTCCGCTTCTGTTGCCTCGCCTGCCCGGCTGACAAAAAGCTGGCCGGGGCTGAGCTTACTTATTACTCTCATCCGCCTTGCTCCGGATCCCTTTCTTGTTCTTCGCCCTCCTTGCTTCCAAAATCTCGGAATGCCTCGACCTTTCATCTCGGCCGAGCAATGGCGCCCATAAGGCTGACCAAGGGCTCCAGGCTGGTACTGTTGCTATGGATCCTCAAACATGATGGAGAAATCTCGCCCTCCTGGCGCCGGATAGGCGTGAGGCAACGGATGGGGAGACAGCTACGGATGGCTCCTTGACCCAGTTAAAGGGAACTACCCCTCTTCATGGCGCCGTCATGGCTGATGCAGTGCTCCCTACGAGTTCTTCCTTTGCTGTTGCTACCTCTTGAGCCTTTGCATTGGATTTCCCGAAGAGGAGGATGATGCAGCAAAGTAGCATAAGTATTTCCCTCGGTTTTGAGAACCAAGGTATCAATCCGATGGAGACCACGCTGAAGTCCTCGTACCTACACAAAGCGATAGCTCCTGCAACCAAAGCGATTAGGGTTGTCAATCCTTCACGGTCACTTACAGTGAGATCGATAGAGATGATAAATAATATTTTGGTATTTTGGTATAGAGATGCAAAGTGAAAAGTAAAAGCAAAGTAAAAACAAAGCAAGTAATAAAGTAATGGAGATTGATATGATGAGAATAGACCGGGGCCATAGGTTTCACTAGTGGCTTCTCTCAAGAACATAGATATTCTACATTGGGTGAACAAATTCTTGTTGAGCAATTGAGAATTGAGCATAGTTATGAGTATATCTAGGTATGATCATGTATATAGGCATCACGTCCAAGACAAGTAGATCGAAGCGATTACGCATCTACTACTATTACTCCACTCATCGACTGCTATCAGCATGCATCTAGAGTATTAAGTTAAAAACAAAATGCATGTAAGCAAGATGACATGATGTAGAGGGATAAATTCATGCAATATGATAAAAACCCATCTTATTATCCTCGATGGCAACAATACAAGTGCCTTCTTTACACATCCTTTGGAAAGGACCACAAGATTGAACCCAAAGCTAAGCACTTCTCCCATTGCAAGAACTACCAATCTAGTTGGAAACCAAAAGGATAATTGAAGAGACTTGCAAAGATAACTCAATCATACATAAAAATTCGAGAGAAGATTCAAATATTGTTCCTAGATAGCTGGATCATAAACCCACAATTCATCGGTCTCAACAAACACAGCAAAAAGAAGATTACATCGAATAGATCTCCACGAGAGAGGAGAACATTGTGAGATCAAAAGAAAAGCCATCTAGCTACTATCTATGGACCCGAAGGTCAAGTAAACTACTCACACTTCATCGGAAGGGCTATGGTGTTGATGTAGAAGCCCTCCGTGTGGTGGATGCCCCTCGTGAACTCGAAACAGAGCCCCAAGATGGGATCTCGTGGATCTGAAGGTTGAGGCGGTGGAATTAGGTTTTTGGCTCCTATTACGATCGTTTGGGGATATGTTGGTATATATAGGAGGAAGAAGTACATCGGTTGAGCAGAGGGGGCCCGAGGCGGGGGCGCCGCCCTAGAGCGCCCCCCACCCTCATGACCGCCTCTGTACATCTTGGATGAGTCCAAGTCTCTGGATCATTCGGTGAAAAATCACGTTCGAAGGTTTCATTCCGTTTGGACTCCGTTTGATATTCCTTTCTTGAAACACTGAAATAGGCAAAAAACAATTACAGGCTGGGCCTCCGGTTAATAGTTAGTCCCAAAAATAATATAAAAGTGGAAAATAAAGCCCAATATAGTCCAAAACAGTAGATAAAGTAGCATGGAGCAATAAAAATTATAGATACGTTGGATGTCGAGGCATCCCAAAGCTTAATTCACCTTTCGTCCTCAGTAGGTAAATGATAAAAAAAGAATTTTTGATCGGGTGATACTTTGGCATAATTTCAATGTAAATCTTCTTAATTGTGATATGAATATTCAGATCTGAAAGATTCAAGACAAAAGTTCATATTGACATAAAATAATAATACTTCAAGCATACTAATCAAAGCAATCATGTCTTCTCAAAATAACATGGCAAAAGAAAGTTCATCCTACAAAATCATATAGTTAGGCTATGCTTCATTTTAGTCACACAAAGATGTTCCCAACTTCTATACCCCGATGACAAGCCAAGCAATTGTTTCATACTTAAATAATCTCAAACTTTTCAACCTTCACGCAATACATGGCGTGAGCCATGGATATAGCACTATGGGTGGAATAGAATATGATGATGGGGATTGTGTGAAGAAGAAAAAAGGAAAAGTCTCACATTGCGAGGATAATCAGCGGGCTATGGAGATGCCCATCAATTGATGTCAACATGAGGTAGGGATTGCCATGCAGCGGATGCACTAGAGCTATGAATGCTCAACAAAAGAAACTAGTGGGTGTGCATCCAACAAGCTTGCTCATGAAGACCTAGGGCATTTGAAAGCCCATCGTAGGAATATACAAGCCAAGTTCTATAATGAAAAATTCCCACTAGTATGAAAAAGACAACTTATGAGACTCACTACATGAAGAACAAGGTGCTACTTTGAAGCACAATATATGAGACTCACTACATGAAGAACAAGGTGCTACTTTGAAGCACAAGTGTGGAAAAAGAGATAGTAGCATTGCCCTTTTTTTCTATTTTTTCTTTTTTTTCTTTTTTTCTTTTGGGCCTTTCTTTTTTTTGGCCTTTCTTCTTTTTTTTGGGCAATGCTCTAATAATGATGATCATCACACTTCTATTAATTACAACATAAGGATTACAACTCAAAACTTAGAACAAGATATGACTCTATGAATGCCTCCGGATGTCTTAGGGATGGTGCAATGAATCAAGAGTGACATGTATGAAAATAATGCATGGCTTTGCCACAAATCGATGTCAACTACATGATCATGCAAACAATATGACAAAAGTAATGTATGTCATGATGAAGATGATGGAAGTTGCATGGCAATATCTCGGAATGGCTATGGAAATGCCATGATAGGTAGGTATGGTGGCTGTTTGAGGAAGATATAAGGAGGTTTATGTGTGATGAATCGTATCACGGGGTTTGGATGCACGTGAAGTTTGCACAACTCTCAAGGTGAGAAGGCGATACACGTCTGAAGAGGCTAGCAAAGGCGGAAGGTGAAGTCGCATATAATCCATGGACTCAACATTAGTCAAAAGAACTCATATACTTATTGCAAAAATTTAGAAGTCATCAAAATCAAGTACTACGCATGCTCCTAGGGGATAGATTGGTAGGAAAAGACCATCGCTCGTCCCACCGCCACTCATAAGGATGCACAAGCCGGTACACTTCATGTTTCAAATTTGTTACACAACTTTAACCATACATGCATGCTACGGGACTTGCAAACTTCAACACAAGCCTTTCTCAAATTCACAATTACCCAACTAGCACGACTTTGATATTATCACCCCCATATCTCAAAACAATGATCAAGCATCAAACTTATCTTAGTATTCAATTCACTCAAAAGAAAGTTTCACATATCTTGAACACCAAGTAAATTACCATGCTATTAATGACTCTCAAAATAATCTAAGTGAAGCATGAGAGATCAATAGTTTCTTTAAAACAAATCCAGCGCCGTGCTCTAAAAGATCTAAGTGAAGCACTAGAGCAAAAATTATCACGCTCAAAAGATATAAGTGAAGCACTATGAGCAAAACTATCAAGCTCAAAAGATATAAGTGAAGCACATAAGTATTCTAAAAATTCCAATTCATGTATGTCTCTCAAAGGTGTGTACAGCAAGGATGATTGTGGTAAACTAACAAGCAAAGACACAAATAATACAAGGCGCTCCAAGCAAAACACATATCATGTGGTGAATAAAAATATAGCTCCAAGTAAATTACCGATGGAAGTGGATGAAGGGGATGCCTTCGGGGCATCCCCAAGCTTTAATTTTTGGTGTCCTTGGATTATCTTGGGGTGCCATGGGCATCCCCAAGCAAACTCTTGCCACTCCTTGTTCCATAATCCATCAAAAGAATACCCAAAACTTGAAAACTTCACAACACAAAACTCAACGAAATCTCGTGAGCTCCGTTAGAGAGAAAACAAAAGACTACTTCAAGGTACTGTAATGAACTCATTCTTTTTTTATATTGGTGTTAAACCTACTGTATTCCAACTTCTCTATGGATTATAAACTATTTTACTAGCCATAGATTCATCAAAATAAACAAACAACACCGATAAAATAGAATCTGTCAAAAACAGAACAGTCTGTAGTAATCTGTAACTAATGCAAACTTCTGGAACTCTAAAATTCCCAAAATAGGAAGTCCTGGACAATTTGTTTATTGAACATCAGAAAAAGAATCAACATAAAATCACGTTCCTGTGATTTAACAAAAATTATATTGTGGATGCAAAGTTTCTGTTTTTCAGCAGAATCAAATCAACTATCATCGTAGGTTATCCTATAGGTTCTACTTGGCACAAACACTAATTAAAACATAAAACCACATCCAAACAGAGGCTAGATGGATTATTTGTTCTAAACAGAAGCAAAAACAAAAATAAAATTGGGTTGCCTCCCAACAAGCGCTATCGTTTAGCTAGCCTAGCCATAAAAGCAAGGATAGATCTAGGTATTGCCATCTTTGGTAGGCAATCCATAAGTGGCTCTCATGATAGATTCATATGGTAATTTTATTTTCTTTCTAGGGAAGTGTTGCATGCCTTTCTTTAAAAATTGGAATCTAATATTCCCTTCCTTCATATCAATAATTGCTGCAATGGTTCTAAGAAAGGTCTACCAAGAATAATAGGACATGAAGGATTGCAATCTATATCAAGAACGATAAAATCTACGGTACATAATTCCTATTTGCAACAATAAGAACATAATTAATTCTTCTATAGTCTTTTTAATAGTGGAATCCACAAGATGCAAGTTTAGAGCAATCATCAAAGTCCAAATCTAGCAAATCACACAAGTTTTGGGAATAGTGAGACACTAACACCCAAATCACACAAAGCATGAAACTCAAAATCTTTAATTTTAATTTTAATAGTAGGTTCCCACTCATCATAGAGTTTTCTAGGGATAGAAACTTTCAACTCAAGTTTTCTTCATAAGATTGCATCAAGGCATCAACAATGTGTTCGGTAAAGGCCTTATTTTGACTATAAGCATGAGGAGAATCTAGCGGATTGCAACAATGAAATACAACCAATTAAGAGCAATTTTCATAATTAAATTCCTTGAGATCCAAAATAGTGGGTTTAGCAACATCTAGGTTTTATTTCTTTCAATCCCTTTCATCAATTTCATCATCAAGATCTAGAAACTCGAATTCTTAAAAGCGCTTCTAGGTAAAGAAGATCATCTTCAGTTTCATCAAGATTCATATTGCAAAACAAAGATTTAATGGGGACACATCAATAACTTTTAGATCTTCATCTTGATTTTCATAGAATTCGGTTTAGCGGCCATCTTATTGACTAAGGTAGCTTGTATATCCAGAAATTTAGGCGGTCATCTTTCAAGGCGAGCAATTTGGGCTCATATACCATCAAATTCTTTAGACATATCATCGAGTTCTTTATTCATAACTCATAAAACTTTTTTGTTCCTTAGCTCGTTTCTAAAGAAATTATTATGCTCAAATTGCAAAACCATAAACTTTTCGACATTGCTTCGATCTCCTCTAGCCTTTTGAGGTGAAGATCATAAATCTAGGTGACCATCGCGACAACAACAAACTAACACACGAGCAAACAAGCGGAAAGGGAAAAAAGGCAAGCAGGGAAAGTGAGGAGGAGATTGGGAAAGGAGGGTGAATAAAATGGCAAGGTTGAAGTGGGGAGAGAGAAAACGAGGCCAATGTCAAATAATGTAATCACGAGAGATAGGGATTGAGATAGGTACTTGGTATAGTTGACTTGCTTGCGTGAGCCTCCACAGCGGCAAGCGCTAGAAATTATTCTTGCTACCTCTTGAGCCTTTGCGTTGGTTTCCCGAAGAGGAGAGGATGATGCAGCAAAGTAATGAAAGTATTTCCCTCGGTTTTTGAGAACCAAGGTATCAATCCATGGGAGACCACGCACAAGTCCCTCGTGCCTACACAAAGCGATAGCTCCTCTCGCAACCAGCGATTAGGTGTTGTCGATCCTTACGGTCACTTCGAGAGTGAGATCGAGAGAGATGATAAATAATATTTTTGGTATTTTGGTATAGAGATGCAAAGTGAAAAGTAAAAGGCAAAGTAAAAACAAAGCAAGTAATAAAGTAATGGAGATTGATATGATGAGAATGACCGGGGCCATAGGTTTCACTAGTGGCTTCTCTCAAGAGCAAAGATATTCTCACGGTGGGTGAACAAATTATTGAGCAATTGGCAGAATTGAGCATAGTTATGAGTATATCTAGGTATGATCATGTATATAGGCATCACGTCCAAGACAAGTAGATCGAAGCGATTACGCATCTACTACTATTACTCCACTCATCGACCGCTATCCGGCATGCATCTAGAGTATTAAGTTAAAAAGCGAGTAATGCCTTAAGCAAGATGACATGATGTAGAGGATTAATTCATAATATGATAAAAAAACATCTTGTTATCCTCGATGGCAATAATACAATCGTGCCTTGCTTACTTATACATCCTTGGGAAGGACACATGAATTGAACCCAAAGCTAAGCACTTCTCCCATTGCAAGAACTACCAATCTAGTTGGCCAAACCAAAAGGATAATTCAAAGAGACTTGCAAAGATAACTCAATCATACATAAGAATTAGAGAAGATTCAAATACTTTCATAGAATGTCTGGATCATAAACCCACAATTCATCGGTCTCAACAAACACACAAAAAAAAGATTACATGAATAGATCTCCACGAGAGAGAGAACATTGTATTGAGATCCAAAGAAGAAGCCATCTAGCTACTAGCTATGGACCCGAAGGTCAAGTAAACTACTCACACTTCATGGAGGGCTATGGTGTTGATGTAAAGCCCTCATGGTGGATGCCCCCTCGGCGGAGCTCGAGAACAGGCCCCAGATGGGTCTCGTGGATAAAGAAGGTTGCGGCGGTGGAATTAGGTTTTTGGCTCCTCTTACGATCGTTTGGGGATACGTAGGTATATAGGAGGAAGAATGCGTCGGTTGAGTAACGAGGGGCCCTGGCGGGCGCGCCTGAGCCCACCTCGTGGCCGCCTATCTTTGAGTAGGGTCAAGTCTCTGGATCACGCTTCGGTGAGAAAATCACGTTCGAAGGTTTCATTCGTTTGGACTCCGTTTGATATTTACGTTTCTTGGAAACTTGAAATAGGCAAAAAACTGAAAGTGCAGGCCTCCGCCCTCCGGTTAATAGGTTAGTCCCATAAATAATATAAAAGTGGAAAATAAAGCCCAATAGTCCAAAGCAGTAGATAAAGTAGCATGGAGCAATCCAAAATTATAGATACGTTGGAGCGTGTCGTCCTCCGCCAATATCAATTTGCATGCTCGCATCTCCACCCCAACTCCGTTCTCCTCACATAGATCTTTACTACTGTTAGGCACACGTGGTGATGCCCTCTGTGGCCTTCTTCGCCACTTCTTCTCCCTCAGTCCTTGGCTAATATCTCGGCGTCTTGTGAGCTTTGTCGCATACTCCGAACATGATCTCGAAAATGGGAAGAGGGCGATGGCTTCGAGCAAGTGGGTCATGGTGGGCCGCCGGATGCAACAACTCTCTGCTGGAGCTTACCCGAGGCAACCCGAGGTGTCGGCGTGGTCTCATGTGAGCTCGCGACGGCGGCCCGAAACTAGTGTTGGAAAGATGAGCGGCCGACTGGCCAAGGCGGCACAGCGAGGCGGCCCGAAGCTGACGGGGCCAGCTCTGAGGAGTTCTGTCGCATCAGGTGGCCCCTCTGAGCGCCTCGCCCGTATGGAGGCTCGAGGATCACGGACGCCGTCCTCCGCTGGCTTCGGCTGCCTGGTAGCGAGATCGACATGACCCTCCGCTTCTGGTTGGAGAGGACATGGCAAGCTCGGGCGCTCGGTCCTTGTTCCTTCATGTGACTAGGAGGCGGGTGGTGGACACCATGCCCACCGACATGGTCGGTTTGGTGCGGCGGAGGACCCGAGGCCAGGCGGCGGCAGCGACGATGGACTTGTCCTCGATGATTCCGGCGAGGAGGGAGGAAGATGAAGAAGGAGGAGGAGGCGTGACTTGGAGGCGACCATCGAGGATGACTTCCCTGGCGCGGAGTCGGCGCCCTCCGCTCCATCTTGGGACGACAAGCGAGGTCGGCGCTGGGAGGGACGCCCTTGATCGAAGACGGGTTGGGGTGATCTCGAGGTCTCTCGGCCACAGGTGCCCGAAGCCAGCTCTAGCCCTTCAGTGCGCCTTCCTCGCTGAGTGGACCTCCAGGCTGAGCCCGCAAAGTCTCTGGGCTTCAAGCTTGGCCGGGTCAGGGATCTGCGGCGGCCGACGATACTCGAACTCAACTCACTTTGTTTTGCCATCGAGGCTGACATCCCTTATTTGGGTAGGCTGCAACTGCGGCGAAGAGGCTGAAGGAGATCTGACGACTATCGTGGTTCTAACTCTAACGATAGAATAGGGGGGTAGGAATGGAGGCAAATCCTAGCTATGGAGTAGTTGTATCACAAGAAGTTTATGAGTTCAGCCCTTCTCGGAGAATAAGCGCCCTCGTCTCGGAGCCGGTCATTTTGGATTATCGTATATATGAGTTCTGGTGCGAACCCTTTACCTTGAGGAGGAGGGGTGGCTTATATAGAGTCGCTGGACCCTCCGGCCCTCGATTATCAGGAGTTTTAAGGTACATTAAGATCGGCGTTCTGGTAGCATACAAATAAAGATGCTATGATGACAATAAAAGCTACTTAATGCCAGACCATTTGCGTGCGAGTGACTTTAGGTCTCTGGCGGTCAGTGGTTGGCTTCATGGTCGAGTGTCTTGAGTCCGTCAAGTGGAACACTTCGATTCGACTAAAGGTGGTTTCTTCTAGGGATGTCCTTGGGAGGTATCTTGGACGGTCATGACCCTACCTAGGTACATGTCTTCATCATTATCCTCGAATGGATCGAGGTTTGAGTGGGGAAGGAGTTGAACACACTTCGACCCATTTTACGTGCTATGAGTATGTCTTGTTGGGATCAATGAACTTAGGTGTGGCACCAAGTTCTTTTGATCGCCTTGATCCATTCTTTGTATCTGTCAGTGAACTTCTTTACTTGGAGAACTTCGAGCAGCAGGCGGAGAAATTTTCCGTCTGACGAGTTGCTCTGACTTCAGCGGATTTAGCGGGATTAATTTGGGAAGCCGCAGAGGCGGAGAGAAAGCGATGTCGGACGGGATAAGGCAGGGGCCTCTCGATCTCGTGCCACCTTTTACTTACGTGTCGCGCCTGCGATTATTGCGAGAGATTTGAAAGGATTGCGGGCCTAAATCGATCCTCGGAGTAACCTCATATAAGGCCCCGGGCGGTTTTTTGAAACGATCGCGTTCTCATTTCCTCCCCTCTTCCTCAGACTTATCCGCGCGTTTGCTTCCGTCTCCAGCGCCGCTGCCCTTGCGTCTCGCCGGTAACGATGGTGAAAAGAAAACGGCAATACGGGCGGGGCGAAAGCGGCAGCGAAAGGCGAAGGCGACTAGTAAGGCGAGATCTTCGCCGAGGCGGCTGCCCGAGGCTGGATCGAGGCGTGGATCGCTCGATGATTCGTCGAAGACCTTGGCGACGGCAATGGGGCGATCCCCATGGATGGTAGCGGCTCCGGGAAGAAGTGCGGCTGCGCCTCGGGAGGTGAGTGAGTTCTCTTGCACCCATATCGACCGTGGGTTTTCTTTGCCGCTCACCCTTTCTTTCGGGGATTTCTGAATTTCTTTGGGCGCAACTCCACCACTTCACCCAACACCATCGTGTACCTGCTGCTTCGTGTCTTTGTGCTAAATTTCTTGGGTTGTCGGCCTCATTGGGGTCTTTTCAAGCATTTTCACTGTCGATCGAGGGCGGTGAAAAAAGGCCAATCCAGTGGAGAACACAACAATTCAGATGTGTGGGGTCTTGGGGTTCAAATGAGAAAAGTTCTTTTCGGCCATGATCCTACCCGACTCGGTCCGTGGATGGCGATCGACCTGGTTCTCTTGTAAAGACCAACGGCGCCCGAGAGCGATCGGACTCCCTCCTTTTTCCATGGACGAGTGAGAAGCCTTCCTCTTTGAAGGTGATCCGGAAGAAAGCGCAAGTTAAGGTGCTGGTCGAGCGTGTTGTCAGCTTATCCATGGCGGGGTGACGGCATGGACCTCTTGGAGAGTCTTCCTCGGCAGCGCATCCAGCGCTTCAAGATCGAGACCATCCGATGTGGTTGTATTACGCGAGGACACCACTCGGATCCACCGGAGGAGGTCTAGGATGCCTTTGGAGAAGATATTGGCGAGCATCCACGGGGACAAGGACAACCCCGAGGGCAGGAGGATTCCTCCACTTTCGACCAATCATCTGAAGTAGACCAGGTCAGTCTGTATCTCTGTTGTGATCTTGCTTTCTTCATTACGTTTGCTTAAAATCAATCGACTGACTTTTGTCTTGTTTGTTGTCTTTTAGGCCACTACTTAGATGTACTCGATGCCCAGGTGCAAACAGACCAAGAGGAGGAGGAGAGTGAAAGTGAGGAGAGTGGCAATCGATGGTGAGGAAAGCGATGATAGCGGTTCCGTGAAGAGGAGGAGGAGAAATCGATCCTCCTCGCGCGGAGCGATCAAGCTCATCCGCCCCGCCCGGCGGCGTGGCAAAGTGGTATGCATCGGGCGATCGTCAAAATACCCTCGGATAGCCTCTCGGCACCGGTAGCAAAGCATCGGCGGCGTCATCAAAGCCGCGAAGGCCTGCCCAAGATGAGAATGGCCATTCCACCATTTACGGGTATGCAGAACTTGTGTTTCTCGTTTAGCATGGACAAACTCTTGGTCGACTCGTTGACTAACCGGTTTCTGAAATCTGCTTGATCTGCTACCTCAAGACCATCACCGAGGAGCGAAGACCGAAATGGAAAGCGCCACCTCCAACCTTGGTATGATCTCGTAGTTTAAGCTTTTGGTCGATTGGATTCCGTTTTTAACTTTGGATCTTTCACAGCTCCTCCTCATGTCATTGATCTCCACGATGATGGCGACAAAGGCGCTTGGTGAGGAGGAATAGAAGGCGCCATGGCAAGACCACTCGAGACTATCGATGCACGAGGCACCGGTTCGAGGATAGTGGTAATACTACTGAAATCCATGTCCTCCATTGTGCCGTTCAGTGCTCGACCTTCATCATTGCACCAGCCTTCCTTTTTACCACGTCCCGGAGGACCAAGCAGTGCTGCTAAGGAGGCTATCATGACGAGAGATCATGATGGAAGCGGTGAAAGCGATCCGGAAGCCAATAGCGGCCTATGATGCTAGCTCAGCCCTTGAGCAACGTCCAAGTTAGTTGGTCACAACATTACTGTTAGGATGTGCTTATCTGGCTTTCTTTCGAAGATCTTTGTATCTGTACACCTTTGGGTGTGTCAATTGAATTTTTGGATTGGTGGGGCACTGAGTGCCACGATGTAGTCCCGAGACTATGGTGGACTCTTGGCGATCGATTGTAGTCTTTGTATTTTGAATTTCTTCACTCTAACTTCTTCACTCAGTCTGGTGGGACCATGTCGAATGGAATATTGGAACCCGTGGGGGCCTGGAGTGCACCTTGGTGTAGTCCGAGACCATGATTACATTCTTTGTAATCGACTAAGTCTGAAGAACACATGTTTTTGGTAGATCATGATGAGACCATGGTATTCTTTGGCGATTAGCTATAGTGCTATAGTTTTAGGATCATAACCTCTTTGTCTCTTCGTCCGACTAATCGGACCAAGTCGGAAAGAACCGGTGGGGCTGAGTGCACCCAGCAGGTCAATCCCGTGACTCTTTGTTGAATAATTTGATTGTGTAGTCTTAGAAATGTTCGATTTTTCTCTTAGTCACTCGGAGTAACCTATCTTTGATGTCATCATTGTGACCCTTAGAAATCTTGCGAGCTTGTGGCTCGCTATCTTGAATGGAAAACAAACATATCCGGTTCGACCTTGACTTGAAGCTTGTTGGGAGAACTTTAAGAAGGCAAAAGATGAAGCAAAAGGTATGGTTGGTGAGAATCTTGGCGGTGTCTTTATCTTTCTTCCCATTCCGATTCTGATCTCATTGTCACTTTGCAAATAAAATGAAGGAGGTTCTAAGAAGAAGGACCATGACCTCGCCGAGACCTGGAAAATGACTTTGGACAAAAAAACTTGCGGAAGAAAAAGCGGCTTGATCGGTAAACTTGAAGAGAAGCGTAATCTGAAGCTGCTCTCGTAGCGGACAACAAGGTTAGCCATCGAAGAATGATAAGATAGCTCGGCGACAAGGCTAGCGGCGGGGAAGAAGAATGATCTGGAGCTTATCTGGGAGGGCTCGCAAGAAGTTATTCATCATGCTTGAGGTAATCTCTTCTATCCGGTGACTTGTTATCATCGAAGAAGAAAACGAAGAGAGGGCGAGGAAAACCGAATGACCGCCGGTTCTTATTTATAAAACAAGAAACTAGGTCAAGGCGTGAATCCGGGGCGGTCATTAAAGAAAGGCGCTATAAAGATAAGCTTCAAGATAGCTGTCGGGGCGGTTCTACGATGGCAGGAGCGGTGATGTCATGCGGTTTAAGATGATGACCAGTGACGATCTACTACACAAGAAGATATCCGAGATGTAGGTTTTATCAAGGACCGACATGAACGATTCAAATCAATCAGGGCCTAATGTTGGGATATTACCACTAGGTATAAACTTGGCCAGCTGGGCGAGGTTAGCTCACAAGTAAGTGGGGTAATCCAGAGAGGCCCAAGGCCTATAATTCGGTTTAGAGCTTGTAGGCTAGTAAACCGGCCTAATGTATGACTTGTATTGTAAGTTAGGAATAGGAGATACCAGCAGGGATCTTGAGTATGAACGGTTGGGACTCTCTGAAACCGACAGGCGTCACTCGTGTATATAAGAGGGGCGACCGGTTCAACGGAACGACAACAGCTCGAGCCTGGAAAGAGAGCTTATTTGCTCCTAGCCATCGAGTCTACATCAATTCCATCACAACTAGGCGTGAGCTTTTACCTTCATCGAAGGGGCGAACTAGTATAAACCCTCGTGTCTTTGTGTCGCTTTAACCCCTACAAGTAAACCCGTGGCGATGGCTCCACGACTAAGTACTCACACTGGGACATGCCGTGACAAATCCGACAAGAAGATTCTGAAGCTTGGCAACACTAGTTTGGTGAGACCGAGTTTGGAATCGGAAAATCCGAAATTACTAGGGTTTGGGTATATGGCTGAGGTGGTTCATCTTGGTGTGGTGAGTTTATGGAATCGGTGGGACGAGATTACTTATGAGCATATGTTGGAATGAAAGATTCATTTGTTTGGGAGATAGATCACTAAGCACTTTGAGCAACGGATCATCAACATAACCTCATCCCTTTTAATAGTATTGGCTTTCCTATGGACTCAATGTGATCATGGATCACTAAACCAAAAATGGAGTCTTGAGCTTTTGCCAATGCTTTCCTTAGCATTTTGAGGGTCCACATCATCGGTCATTGCCATACCCATATCCTTGAACTTTGAAATATTCTCAAGAAACAATTAGTTCAATGATATATATGTTGTTATTAATTACCAAAACCACCTGGGGATTAGTTGCACTTTCAATCTCCCCCTTTTTGGTAATTGATGACAACATATAGATCAAAGCTTCGACAAATGATATAATCAATGAATGATATAAATAAGCTTTGAGAAGTATGTGATAAGCAAGAGCTCCCCTAAATTTGTGCATTATTTAAGATTTGCGTTTGAATGCAAATGCACAATCGATTAGGATCATGGGTCACTCTTCCATGTCACATACATCTTGGTGGAAGCGCACAAAATGATAAGAATGAATAACATGCACCCAATCACCAAGACATGAGTAAATGATCATACAAAATATGAATAGCATATGATAAGCATTAAGCACACATTAAGCATAGTATGATCAAGCACTCATCAAAGTAAACAAGCGTAGTATCAAACACACAGATGTCTCGGAAAACTCAAAAGTATCTCAAAAAGAAAACCATAAGCGAAAAAGCGGCGAGCACTCTCTCTCGAAGTCCTATGATCTATACAATTTCTCCCCTTTGGCAACAAGTTACAAAAAGTTGAAAAGGTATAGAGCTAAGCGTCACTAGGGACTCTGCTTGGCGGCTCATGCAGGTCGATGGAGTGGAGATAGCTGCATCTGCAAAGGCTTCTGCTGAAATCAATGTGGAGCTAGAGAGTGGACCTTTGGTGCTTGGGCTGGGCCGATGGAGGTGTGGGAGGTCTTGATGTAGTAGCCACAGGGTTACATCCTTTGGAATAGCAGCTGATCTGGGTCTTGTGGGAACACTGGCGGGCTGCTCATAATCATCTGGACCGTCATCTTCCATCTCCTTCATGAGCTCTGCCTTCTCCCTCTTGGCTTCCTCAATATCTGCCTCAAGCTTGTTGGTGGTGACTGCACTTGATCGACTTGACATCGAGCATGGAACTTGTCTTCAACTATCCTCTCAAGACTCTCCTGAGGCGCACTATCTGGCAGGCGTGGTTCAATCCTCTGGGTAGCTTCAAGTTGTTCTCAACGCTCTTGGGTTTCTTCTTTCTTCTTTCTGCTTCCTTCTCAGCTTTGGCTTGTTTGGCAACCGGACTTAGCTTGTCCTTCAGCGAGATGTGGGATCATCCTCTGTCATCACAACTTCATTGTCCTCATGTTTGGGCTGCGGTGGCAAGTGGGGTCTATCCAACAAGTAGGTGTCCGTGCCAAACTTGGCATTGATGAGCATCTGAATGTGCGGAGCAAACCCACATGACCTCTTACAGTCTGCTGCTATCCTCTTGATAGTCTCAACTATCAGGTCCATCACCTTGAAAGGTGCTTTACGATCTAGAATATGCAGCATGTTGATAGAATACCCTCTTATCATCGATGATCTCTGACTTAGGCATCAAAGTATGCCTCGAGAATGGTGTTAGTGGTTGGGAGACCTGCACGAAGATGATACAGATCAAGCTTCCATATCTCAACATCTTTGGCTGGTACCTCATTGTACATATTTTCATTGACTCATGGTTTTCTTTGGAATTCCATGACATCTACATCATCATCTCTTGATCTTTGGAGCATTCAGCGGTGCTCTCCATTCTTCAAGCTGTTGAAGGAATCTCGGCCTTGATCATCCATACAATTCTACCATCTGGATAGAAATGTGTTGTGGCATAGAAACGCATGATCATCTCATCATTCCATCTTTGTCGATTTCGACCAACAAACTCTGCAACACCACATGCGGTGAAGCTCTCATGCACATGTGGGAAGTAGTCTCTGTGCTCTTCACTTTGTCAATATATTCGATCAACATATCTAGTGTCGCAACAATGGGCTTCTTGTCCATGAGCAGCATCTCATAGAAATCTTGTTGCTCTACGGTGTGGAATCTTGAGTCAACAGCTGTCCTTCTCTGATGGCATATGGATCAACTTGCCTCCATAGCACTGAGACCTTTGTCCTTCCTTTCCTTCATATTTTCAGCTCGAGGATGAGCATCATTGTGGGCAGTTTACATGCGAGTTTGACAATACATGTGCCTCATCTTGATTCATTGGTGGCACATTGTCCTTCTTCTTCTCTGAAGCAAGAATGTTTCTCACTGTTTTTCTTTGGCTTGGCGTGAGGCTTGGCTTGAGCTGCCTTTTTGGGCTGATGGCTTAGATTTGGTAGGTGCTCCTGCCGATGGCATCTCCATCAACTTAGGCTTCGAGGGAGGCTGGGGTGCTTCCTCATCAGAATCATCATCAGCTTCATCATGTACTATCCTCTTCCTCTTGGAAGTTTTCTTTACCCTTGGAGGTTTCTTCTTCCATGCTCAACTTCTTGGCAGCTGTGGACTTCTTCACTTTCTTGGTGCCTTTCTTGGTGTGTTGCCCTTGATAGTCTTTGGCAACCACTTTCCTCTTAGGTTTGAAGTGATCTCTTCCTCGGCAATAAAGTCGAATCCTCTTCATCGAATTTCTCTTCTTCACAGTCACAGTGGCGGCGGAGGCAAACCACTTGGGGTGCTCCTCTCACCATCATCGAAAAACTGCTGGCTTCGGGACTAGTGCACGCCTCTGGAATCTCAATGGTGATTCGGACCTGTTACGGCTGTCACTTGCATCAGACATGGTGACAACCTGTGAATAGAATAGGTATAGGCAGAATAGAAGAGTTATCACAAGCTAGAAGATTTTGCAAAAGAATGAGTTCAAATTTCAGTTTTAAGTTTTCACAGAATGCATTTCGGATTACGAGGGCTAAAATTGGTGAATCCGAAGTGTCTAAACAGAACCATTCACACCACTTTCGGTTGGACGAAATGGGTTTCGATCTAGCCGAGAACACTAGGGTTTCACTAAATCCTCATTTCGGTCTTACCGATTTGCACAACTTCGGTTGGACGAAAGGTCTGATCAATGGCGGAGGCCAAATCGGTCGATCGAGAATGTAGAATCGGTCACACGAGATGTGTTCGTGAAACCTAACCTAAAATTTTCACTCGAATTTCGTTCTAAGAACTAATCTGCTGGATAGGAAGATTTCAAACATGGCAAGCTAGGCAAACCAATCGTGCATTGAATCGGAGGTTGAAGCACGAGAGGATGAAACTCACCCTAAGATGGAGTTTCTCTGGCGGCAACGGCGCGATGAGATTGACCGTTGGCGATGGAGACCAGGCGGCGCCTGAGCGGCAGCGGAGGCGATCCGAAGACCAGCGGCGGCGGCTAAGGGTTTGAGGCGAGGCGTTTGAAGGAATAATCAGCGCGCTGCCCTCGGTATATATACCCTTCGGTGTCGGTGGGACCGAGTTGGAAAACTTCGGTGGCACCAAGATGGTTAGCTAAGCGATTACTCACATGATCACGCCGAAATTTACCTTCGGTTTCACGAGGGTGAAAACCTAGATCAATCAAGTGATTTGGTGCATCGATTTGAGTATATTGGTTTGACGAAAGTACTTAGAAGGTTTTGGAAGTTAAGCTTTTGGCGGATCGGTGGCTCGAGTGCTCCTCACTCGATGCGTCGAAAAAGACTTGATCAAAGTTTGTGATATAAGCATGAATAGAGTTTGAGACAAGAAAGCATAGATAGCTAGGGAGGAACTTAGGCATTCTTGTCCATCCATTTGGTCAAAAAGATAAAATCAAAAGACCAAAGCAACAAATGGATGTCCTCGAATGGATAAAATTATGCATCCAACATGCTCACACAATAAGATATCAAATGAAATATGTGTCAAACATGCACAAACAAAACTCTAGCAACTAGCACACAATTTGGCGATGACTAGGTCATCTATATATGAGTATATTGACTTAGGAGTCAAATGAGAACATTTGATCATAGGTCATACTCATCGTTTAAGCACAAGTGGGGTTACCACTTTTACATAAAAGCATTAATGTGTTCACATCATTTGAAGATGCTTTAGCTCATATCTTTGAGCAAAGCTCCCCTTGATGTGAGAACCCTTTTAAAGGTCAAACTAACCTTGGGTTGTCGTAGAAGACTTCATGTAGATGTTGAAGATGTGGATGCTCAATGTTGATGAAGATCATCAAGAGTTGGGAGCAATCCTTTGGATTCGGGCACTTTCAATACCTACATGGGTTAGTCCACAAGGAACAAACAAGGATATCCATGGACATAGATTGAAGTACACAATAGATGATGTCCATGAAAGCAATGATTACCTTGTCCTTGACTTACCAACATGAGGTTTGTGACTCCATGAACTAGTGCAAGATGTGGAAGTTGATTGCACAAGTTCTTGCCAAAATGAATGTGAGTGAAGTATGTTGGCGGAGTCACCCTCAAGAACTCTCTAGTTCTTCTTCTTGGGATCCACATCATCTTGATGGGAATCCTTGGGGTAGTAGTTGAGCTTGTCAGTAGAACTTGAAGTTTCCTTGGGAACCCACTTGACCATGGCCTTGGGTGCTTCAATGAATGCATCAATCTCCTCTTGAAGCTTGTCCTTGCCTTTTAGCTTGTGGTCTTGTGGTGGAAGGTCATCTTGAGCTTGTTCCACATTGGAAGAAGTAGGATCATACTTCTCCTTTTGAGAAACAAACTTTGGAGTGGGATATTGACCTTCTTCCCATTCAACACCCTCGGCGTTGAACTTTCGCTCAAAACCAATTCCTTGATTCTTCGGTGCCTTCCTTGCTTGCGAACAATTTCCTCAAAGTTCTTGCTTCGGCAAGGCTCTTGTAGAACACCTTTCTCTATAATCCCTTTCAATAAACTATTTTCTTGCTCAAGTGTAACTTGGCTTGAAACATTGTTAGTGGAATCAAGAGAATTACTAGAACCAATTATGTTGCTTCTAGATGAAGAATTTTTCTTATGCTTGTCATGCTTAGTTTTAATAGGTGGCAAGAAATTAGACAAGAGAAGTCGTTTGGCAAGATATGAAGAACTCTTCTTTGAAGATCGTCATTGATAGCTTTTAGGAACTCATGTTCTTGCTCTAGATTGAGCTTCTCGAGCGTAGCTTCTCATGAGATCTTAGGAGCTCTCTATGATCTTCTTGAGTTGTTTCATGAGCTAACTTAAGAGTGTTTAGTTCTTTAGTTAGGCGCTCAATCTCCTTCATAGCATTGTCATTCGACTCTTCTCGACTATAAAGACTACTAGCATGTTCATCATTACTAGGCTCACTAGATTTATCATGTAAAGCTCATCTTCACCAAGCAAGTCATCCTCATCACTATCAAAGTCAATGAATTCAGGGTGTGATACCTTGGGGCCTTTTGCCATGAAGCATCTTCCAATTCCCTCATTTGGTGAATCAAATATGTCATAGGAGTTGAAGTTGGAGGATCTGAGAGCAAGACCGCAACACCTTCATCTTGGCTGTATTGGAGTTGGAGTGATAGCTTCTTTGGAGTGATTGTGGGTCGGGCGGAGACCCATTCACCAACATGAGCTTGATGTTTTCTTCTTGTGTAGCTCCTTGATGACTTGTCTTTCCTTTCGAATCCTTGCTTCTCCGAGAGGATCTTCGTTCATAACGATCATCTCTACTCCTTCTCTCTTTCAGAGGTGACTCTTCTCTTGAGCTTCTTCTTCTTGGAATTCTTCTCTTCTCTTGTGAGAGTCGAACACTCATTTGAGTAGTGTCGGGTCTTCCACAATTATAGCAGTTTCGATCACGACTAGAAGATCTCTTTTCATCATATGATCTAGACTTTGAGCTTCTTTCCTTGCTTCTACTCTTGTAGAATTTGTTGAAGTTCTTCACCATTAGGCTTATCTCTTCATTGGAAACTAGCTTGTCACTTGAGGTTGTGGGAGCTTCAAGCTGTAGCTTTATAAGCACCACTTGACTTGTTGTGAAGCTCTTCCTTGTCTTTAAGTGTCATCTCATGAGCAACAATCCTTCCAATGACTTGGTAGGCTTGAGATCCTTGTAGTTTGGCATCATTTGGATCAAAGTGCACGGTGTCATACTTTCCATCAAAGCTCGAGAATCTTCTTGATGATGAATCGGTCGGTCATTTCTTCGCTTCCTAAGCGGCAATCTCATTTGTGATGAGAGCAAGCCTAGAGTACATTCAGCGACTCCTTCACCTTCCTTCATCTTGAACTTGTCAAGTTGACCTTGAAGAACATCTAGCTTTGATTCCTTCACGGACTCGGTACCTTCGTGCATTTCGACCAAAGTATCCCAAATCTCTTTTGCATTCTCAAGGCGGCTGATCTTGTTGAACTCCTCGGGACACAAAGCATTGAAGAGAATGTCACAAGCTTGAGCATTGTTACGTAACATCCATAACTCATCCGCTGTAGCCCGCGATCCGGAACTTTTCCTTCCTCGAAGAACTCACCTTGCAAGCCAACACAAATAATGCCCCATGCGGCGGGGTTATGTCAAGAATATGCATTTTCATTTGTGCTTCCAACTAGCAAAATTTGAACCATCAAAGTAAGGACCTCTCAAAATTACCCTCACTAGGCGCCATACTCTCCTAGGTTGTGAAACCAAGCTTATGGAGTCAATGCAATGAAACCAATCAATGGAGACCAAAGCTACGATACCACTTGTAGGATCGGAAGTATGTCTAGAGGGGTGATTAGACTACTTGACAATTTAAAAGTTTAGCCTTTTGATTAGGACAAGTTTTAGCAAGTTCACAATGATGACCAAGTCAAGTATCACCCTACATGCAATTCTAGAGTTATGGCAGCGGAAAGTAAATTGCACATGTAGTAAATAGAGGTGGAGAAGAACAAGCGCAATTTGGAACACGGAGATTTTTCTCGTGGTTCCGATAGGTGGTGCTATCGTCAATCACGTTGATGGAGACTTCAACCCACGGAGGGTGGCTGCGAGAGTCCACGGAGGCTCCACCCACGAAGGTCCACGAAGAAGCAACCTTGTCTATGCCATCATGGCTTCATACGGAGGACTAGCCTTACTCGGGGTAGATCTTCACAGTAAGCGATCTCCTTGCCCTTACAAACTTCTTGGTTCAACTCCACATCTTGTGGAGGCTCCCAAGCGACACCTAACCAATCTAGGAGGCACCACCCTCCAAAAGGTAATAGATGGTGTTGGTGATGATGAACTCCTTGCTCTTGTGCTTCAAATGATAATCTCCCCAACACTCAACTCTCCTCCTGATTTGGCTGTGGTGGAAGAAGGATTGAGTGGAAAGCAACTTGGGAAGGCTAGAAATCAAGTTTCATATGGTGGGAGTGGAGCAACTTGATCTCAACACAAGGGTAGGTAGTTTTCTTCTCGAGAAATGTAAGGTAGGAGTGGTAGTTCTTTCGATGGCTCTCTCCACGAATGAAGAGGAGGTGGAGGGGTATTTATAGCCTCCACACAAAATCCAACCGTTACACATTTGACCAATCTCGGTCGGACCGAAGTTGACAACTCGGTGAGACCGAAAGTTCAAATCTTGTGAGCGTTGGGATTTTCGATGGGACCGAAAATACAATCTCGGTTAGTCCGATTCTTCCAAAGACTAGGGTTTGCCATTCTCGGTGGGACCGACTTTATCATCTCGGTGACACGATTTGATTCTGAAGGATTCTGAAGCTTAGCAACACTAGTTTGGTGAGACCGAGTTTGGAATCGGAAAATCCGAAATTACTAGGGTTTGGGTATATGGCTGAGGTGGTTCATCTCGGTGTGGTGAGTTTATGGAATCGGTGGGACCGAGATTACTTATGAGTATATGTTGGAATGAAAGATTGCTGATAGTTTGGGAGATAGATCACTAAGCACTTTGAGCAACGGATCATCATCATAACCTCATCCCTTTTAATAGTATTGGCTTTCCTATGGACTCAATGTGATCTTGGATCACTAAACCAAAAATGGAGTCTTGAGCTTTTGCCAATGCTTTCCTTAGCATTTTGAGGGTCCACATCATCAGTCATTGCCATACCCATATCCTTGAACTTTCGAAATATTCTCAAGAAACAATTAGTTCAATGATATATATGTTGTTATTAATTACCAAAACCACCGGGGATTAGTTGCACTTTCACCCCTTTAGCGTGCAAGCGGTTTGCAGACCCGAGTGAAAGAAGACACCGTGAGGGGCTTCGCTGACGCTGCTCCTTGAGGAGATCCTGCGGGCTCATCACGAGAAGAACAAGAGCCCGCTATGACAAGCGGCGGTCGGCCGATTAATTGCTTTGGAGGCGGCGAGGGCGAAAGGCTGGCGAGGTGTATTGGGGCACCCGTGAGCAGCGGCAGGACTCGCGAGGCCCTTCTAAGCGAGTTGCGCTGACAACGGAGCCTTATCTTGGGATGTGTTCCTGCAAATTTGGTTGAATGCGGCGCTCTCGTCCTCGGGTCCCGGCCCTCGAGCTGGTCTCGGCCGTCATTTGGTATGCCGGTCGCGATGCCATGGACAAGACCGAGGGTGAGGGCTGGAGAGCCGTAAAGCCCTGAGTCGTGATGCTCGGTACCCCCCCTTTAGCAGCGCAAGCTTGGTTAGATCTCGAACTCTCGTCCTCGGGTCCGGCCCTCTAGGGGTGTCCGGGACAAGACGGTGAGGCCATGGAGAGCCGGTAGGAGCCACGAGTCGCGATGCTCGAGGAACCCCTGTCGGTGTCAAAACGGCGGATCTCGGGTAGGGGTCTGAGCTGTGCGTCTAGGTGGATGGTAACAGGGAGGCGAGGGACACGATGTTTTTACCCAGGTTGGGCCCTCTCGATGGAGGTAAAACCCTACGTCCTGCTTGATTAATATTGATGATATGGGTAGTACAAGAGTGGATCTACCACAAGATCAAGGAGGCTAAACCCTAGAAGCTAGCCTATGGTATGATTGTTGTAATGTATGTTGTCCTCTGGACTAAAGCCCTCCGGTTTATATAGACAGGGAGGCTAGGAATTACAGACTCGGTTACAATGGTAGGAGATCTACATATCCGTATTGCCAAGCTTGCCTTCACGCCAAGGAAAGTCCCATCCGGACACGGGACGGAGTCTTCAATCTTGTATCTTCGTAGTCTTGGAGTCCGGCGGATAATGATAGTCCGGCTGTGGGACACCCCTAGTCGGGACTCCCTCGGTAGCCCCGAACCAGGCTTCAATGGCGATAAGTCCAGCGTGTTTATAGTCTTGGCGTTGCAAAGGCGGGTTCTCCCTTCAAATTCCATGTACCTGCTTAGAACAGTGTCGGCTTCATCTTGAATATTGTGTTCCTCGGCTTCTCATGAAATAATGGCCCTCTTCCCGCGTCGCCTGCGAATCTGGCAGCGAGGTATCTTTGCATTTCACCCCTAATCGTGCAAAGTCGTCCGCCTATAAAAAGGCAGAATCCAGATCAAACCCACCGTCTTCCTCCATGAATACTCCATCGAGCGCCTTTGACCTAGAAATCCATTCCATCATGGATCGTCGTGCGGCTCTTCTTCAGCGCTCCAGCCCACGCCGAGGAGGTGGAGGAGGTGCTCTATTGCCGCTGTGAGCTAGTAAAGCTCAAGCGAGAGATTTCTCCCTCGGCCTTCATAGTCCCAGTCCGGGCGGACTGGTTACTTATCAAGGTGGGAGGCGGGCGGAGGACACTCCAAGCTCCAATAAAGGGGCGGTATGCTTTGTCCCCTATCGATAAGTGGACTCGGTTTTCAATACATCCGTCCTCCTTGGGCTCCTGAAGTTCTCGGACTCGGCTCCACCACCTCACGCCGCCTCATCCTGCATCCTTCCCGGAGCTCGTAGCTCTTTGTGAGCTATTCTGGGCATCGAGCCCCATTTTGCATTGTGGAAGAGGCTGTTTGCCTCGTACCCCGTTCTTCTGAGGGTCTATATATCAAGTGGGTGGCGCGAAATATGGCGCATTCTAGGAACGGATACCTATCGGTACTCCCAGAAAGGCGTCCGCTGGCCCTCGGGTGGTTTATATAGGAGGCGCTCGCTGCCGGATCGATCCGGATCGGCCTCCCGGAGTTTAGTGCTGCTCCCTTGAAAAAGCGCCTCGGTGGCGCGCGGAAGCCCGATTGGAGGAAGACAAGGCGTCCATTACGATGGGCGAATAAGATTAATGGCCCATTCGGCGACCATGATCAGTCATGGCGACATGCATCAAGCGGTACACCATTGCTGTCTGAGGCCACCCATGTGGGATTTCAGCGAGGAAAGCGATGCCACCGACGCGGACGCAAAGGCGGATTCGACAGAGGATCTGGTGGAGATCTGTCCAACCTGTACAAGGGGAGAAGGAGGATTTCCTTGAACTAACCCTTTGAATGGGTTTTCCATGATCAACCCTAGAGGATGGGTAAGTGAATACCTTGAAGGGCTCAACCCATGCTTTGAAGTTTAAGCTTCTTACATTATGTCTTCGGTGCAAGATCTACGCCGGACTATGAAGGACATGGTGAGTCCTGCTCCGCAACCGGAGGATCCAGAAGGATCCCTGGATCCGGCCTCCGAAGAGGACCCGGACATCGAGGTGGAGCTGATCGGCGGGTGTTGACCAGCTCAGCATAGACAATGCTTTGAGTGGCCATTACGGCGGACTACCCGGATTAAGTCCGGCTTCCCGGTGACCGTGACGAAGTCCGGACACCATTATCTGCCCATTTCTAACCTTCACGAATGATGGTATTTTGCGAGGAAGTGCCTTTCTGACAGGAAGCGAGCTGCGGCTGGCATGTGAGAAGGCCATCCGGACCGCGGCGGAAAAAGGGCTTGATGCGGGTGGAAGCGTCGTCGCAAAGGTATAGCTTCGCATTTGAATTTTGAAACAACGTTACGAGAAGCGCTGAGTGCTCATGATCTTTGTAGAGAAAAAAGCTTCGCCCGGCTATAGCGCCCGGGTGCCGATCCGACCAACACCGGCGAGCTCAGCGCCCGACTGAAGGGGAGGCAGCGCAAAACCTTGAGCGGATCCTTCTCCAGCGGAGGATACCGACAGTGTCGCCACCAAGTCTAAGGTGGAGATCCATGAACCATAGGCGCGCCGGACGGTATTCAGCAAGCGTGCTTTTCCCTGAGGCATTGGATGCCTTTAGCGAGGGGCAGCATCTCCGTGCCGCTCAAAATGGTTTACGAGCCACGGAGCGGTATGTGAACACGGGTAAGGAATTTTAATTGTTGTATATACGGTAGCCCCGAGACTTAAAGTAGTTATGCCAACTGATTTAAGGATCATTTGAAAATCTGACTTACCGAGAAGAGCATGGTGTCTCGGGAGGCTGCAAGATTACAAAGCCCAACTTGAGGCGCACTTGCTGCCTTGAGGAGAGCGGAAGACCCCTCCTGGTAACACATTTTTATTAATAAATATAAGCCTTTGTGCGGCGTCTTGTATGAGTCTAATAATGACATTGCGGTACCGCGGGACAAGATCCAGACGAGCAAGCATTCTGCGCCGACTAAAGGCGGCGAGAGTGTCTGAATAGTGTTCAGGGAAAGAACAAGCTCGAGGATGCCAGCGCCAAGCTCGGAGAAAGAGCTGAAAGGCGCTCGAGCGAGCTGTCGCTCCGTTAAGGAGAATCATGGCTTCTTCGGCATTTATAGTAAGTGCTTGGCGAACTTTTTTGAAAAAAGAGTTCGGCGAGGAAGTATTTGACATTATATGTCTTGTAGGAATACTCACAGGTCGTCCTGCGGAGGAGATGCCCATATCAGCGGGTGATCAACTTCCCGAACTGTTGTAGCTACTCGAGCGAGTTCTGCGAGGCAATGGCGGCGTCGTTCGGGCTTTATGGCCAGCCCTCACCCCTACCGAGGGCCTCGTGGAGCTTGCTTGAGAAAGGCTGCGGAGTCTGACAGCGCTTCCGTTTGTGGAAGATTTCGGCTTGCGGCAAGGTGCCAGGAGGCTTGGGCCATGGTGAAGGCAGCGGTACAAGGCGGATCCCAACCACATGGCGAAGTTGGACGGTGGGGCCGGCAGGAAGGAGATCCTGTGAGTTTAGTATATAGCCAAGTAGAGTTGGCTGCCAAATTTTCCCAATGGGATTTGTAAACTAGACAGCTGTTAGGCGGGATTGAGGAGGAATACAATCGATAAATTTGACAATGTATGTTATCCTTTAAAGTGACATGTGAAATGCCTTCTAGCGGATTGTAGATCGTTTGTCTTTTTGACCTTTTAAGCTTCAACCTCGGGACCCTAGAGTCGGAGTGTATCTGAATACCTCTTTGGTTAAGAAACAACCGTGGTATGCATGGAGACCGGAGCGTGGGGTCATTAGTGCTTTATCGGACAAGTGCCCAACTAGTTATGTTATATTACATGGTTAGTAAGAAACATCTTCGGGGAGAATAGTTCCGTTAAGGGTTCCTTTCCACAGGAGGCATGCCCTAAAGTGCATGTCCGGACTGCAAAAGCGATCAAACATCACGAGGGCAAATAGTTAAATAGGTAAAAATCATCTTTTAGGTCACCGACCGAATATTCCCTTAAAACGCTAGCTTTGGCTTCACCCGGTCGAGGTACACATCCGGTGACCAGCGATAACAATGAGGTGCTCCTTTACCTCCTAGCCGAACAATCGGGAGCGTGGGGGTAAGCACGCAGGAGCGAACCCAGCTTGGCCAAAACTTAAGTCATATCGATGCATATAATGGCGAGTAAAAGGTACATGTGGAAGCTTGACACATGTCTGGGTATGAAACCGTGTAATTGAGCTTCGTAAAGGCCCCGGGGAATAATGAGTGCGGGTTGCACATCATGCGCATGCAAAGATGCGAAAACAGGCCCATAAGGGCTTTTTAGATAAAAAGGCATAAAGAAAGCGAAGACAGCGAAGTGTAAAAGTTTGGATGGGGAAGGGGCGAACTCTTAGTCCGGCGCTAGGCATAGAATCGTCGGAGGCGGGCTGCGTTCCATGGGTTCGGCTCGAGTCGGTTATGCGATGCATTTAAGTGAGGCGGTATGCCCGCCGGTCGGGACTTGATCGATAATGAAGGGACCCTCCCATTTGGGCTTGAGCTTGTCCTTTTTCTTGTCCGGAGGCGTAGAACTAGTTCGCCAGCGTTGTAAGTCTTGGCCCGTACTTCTCTGCTTTGATATCTTGGACCTGCTGGCGATAAAATGCGGAGCGAGCCTTGGCGGCGTCGCGTTCTTCCTCAATGTGTCCAAGTTGTCCTGCCGATTAAGTTCGGCCTCTCTTTCCTCATACATGCGCTTTCGAGGTGAGTCATGAATAATGTCCTGAGCAAGACTGCCTCTGCGCCGTATACCATAAAAATGGTGTGAATCCGGTAGTACGGTTAGGCGTTGTCCGCAGCCCCAGTCTGGTCGAGCTCCTTGACCCATTGTGTGTCGGTTTAGTAAGTGACCTCACTAATCTGGGTTTAATGCCGCTCATTATTAGACCATTTGCTCTTTCCACTTGACCGTTGGTTTGAGGGTGATAAACTGAAGCGTAGTCGAGCTTGATGCCCATATTTTTGCACCATGACTTAACCTCGTCGGCTGTGAAGTTACGTGCGTTGTCGGTGATGATGCTGGGGGACTCGTAGCGGTGTACCACCACGATATAAAGTCTATCACTGGTCGGACTCTGCCGTTTTACGGTTTGGCCTCTATCCATTTGGTGAATTTATCCACCATGACCAATAGGTACCTTTGCTTGTGGGTTCCCCCTTTAAGGGGTCCAACCATGTCAAGCCCCAGACCGTGAGCGGCGGGTAATGGGTATGGTTTTGAGGCGGTGGGTGGCATATGGCTCTTATTAGCAAGAAGTGACAACCAGCGCATCATCTGGACCAAGTCTGCTTAGCGTCTGCCGAACCGTCGGCCAATAAAATCTGTCTGGAATGCCTTTCCTACAAGGGCCGGGCTGCTGCGTGGTGTCCGCCTAGTCCGGCATGAATTTCAGCGGGAGGTTTCGCCCTTCCTCTTCGGAGATACACCTCTGAAGGACTCGGTTGTACTTTTCTTATAAAGTTCTCCCTCATGGACCTTGTAGGCCTTCGATCGCCGGACTATCACGGCGGGCCTCATTTTGGTCTTGGGAAGTTCCTGCCTAAGTAGGCTAGGAAAGGTTACATCCGCGTGGCGATTCTGCCATTATGGCGTGGGCTGAGGTGTTATGTCATCTGCCGAATCACCGGTTGGTGCGGTTTCTCCGGTTTGTCAATACGGGCTCCTCTTCCATAATGCGGATGGCTTGAAGAGCGTTCGAGGAAGATATTAGGAGGGGCGACATCACGTTTCGCACCGATGCGTGCGATCGTCGGCAGCGTGGTTATTATCTCGAGCTATGTGATGGAATTCCAGTCCTTCAAACCGGTGACATTTTAGGACAGCGTTGCGATATGCTGCCATTTTGGATCCTTGGCGTCAAAGTCTCCTTTTATTTGGGATATTGCAAGGTTGAATCGCGCACCTCGAGCGTTGAATGCCCATGGAGCGCCATCCGGAGACCATGTAAAGGGCCTTGTATTGGCTGCGTTGTTAGAGTCGTGTACATTATTTGAAATACGTCTTGGGCTGTATCTCGGTTGGGGACATCGATCGGCCTTGACCCCGATCCGGCCAACATTTTGGAGCCGTCGAAATGCATAGTCGGTTGGGTATCGCCCGTACTCTTTAGGGAGTTAAACTTACATCCATTCAACAGCGAAGTCAGCGAACTTGTGACTTTATGGCTCGCCGAGGTTTGTAAGTTATGTCGAATGGTAAGAGCTCAATGTCCCATTTGCAATCCTGCCCGTTCGTCGCGGTTATTTATAATGTCATTGAGTGGTACTTGAGGCCACTATTATCGAACACTCTTGAAAGTAGTGCGGAGACTTTCGGGACGCCATGAACACCGCATATGCTATCTTCGATAGTGCGGGCTTGAGATTGCGGGGGTTAACACGGTGGATACATAATACACTTGGTTTTGAAGATTTATATATACATGCGCTCGTTCGACGACGAGGACGCTTACGACTTTATGCGTTGCTGCGATATATAACAACATTGGTTACGCCCAGTGGGCGCAGCCGGGACGGTTGTTGCCAATATGGCCTTTATTTCTTGAGTCGGCGGTGGCGGCAAATCCACTCGAAGTGTTGATGCACTGAGGAGGCGATAGAGAACAGCGCTTTTTCCTAGGCGGAGATAAAAGCGGCTTAAGGATGCCACGCATCTGTTAATTTTGTATTTGTTTGAGGTCTTTTGGAATATACAAGCTGTGAGCTCGGATTTTAGCGGTTTGCTTCAATTCCTTTACGGATACAATGAAGCCCAATGACTTTCGGTGATGCGCCGGCAGCATTTTCAGGATTGACTTGATGTCATATGCTACGAGGTTGTCGAATGTGAGCCTCAAATCGTCTACTAGAGTTTCGACATGTTTTGTTTTGGCGACTCGTCGTCTCGTATCTCTCAACTGTTTTGCCGATCTGGGTGGCGGACATGTTTGAATCATCTTGTTGATATGTTGCGCGGCATTTTAAGTCCGAAGGGCATCGTGTTGAAGCGAATGGTCCATATGGAGTGATGAATGCCGTTGCGGCTTGATGCCTTCCGCCATCTTGATTTGATGATAGCGAGTATCGTCCGGGAAGCTGTGAATCATGCCTCTTTGTAGCATCGATAATTTGATCGATCTGGGGGGAGAGGAAGGATCCTTTAGGCGAAGCCTTATTGAGGTCTTTAAAATCGACCGCAGGCGGCGAGATTTATCCTTCTTTGGTACCATCACCGGGTTTGCTAGCCGATCCGGATGTTTGATATCTCTAATGAATCCGGCTTCCAATAGTTTGGCTAGCTCTTCTCCCATTACTGTCTTTTGGGTTGGAAAATCGTCGAAAACTGTTTGGTGGCTTAAATCCTTTAGGATGTTTAGGCTGTGTTACGCCAACCTGCGTGGGATTCGGGCATGTCCGAAGGATGCCGGCGAAGATATCCCAATTTTTCGAAGGAATTCGCGATCTTGGCGTCTACTTGAGGTTCAATTGTGCCCGATGGAGGCCGTCTTTGTTGGAGTCCGTTGGATGGACACGGAATTTTATTATCTCATCTGCTGGTTTGAAGGAGGTGGACTTGGATCTTTTATCGAGTATCACATCGTCCTGTTCACCGTAAAGCGCACATGATGAGTTCTTCTGCCGCTAAGGCTTGGATAGTGCCTCGAGGGCTAGTCGGCTGCCTTGTTTTTTGCGCGAGTGCTATGTCGGATCACTAGCGAGTGATTATTCATTTGGGCGAGCATTTTGAGCTTAATGTACCCGTAATGAAGTCTTGCTTGAAAAATTTTGAATGCCTCTCGTCCTAATATGGCGTGATACCGCTGCTGAGCGGGGCCACAGGGCGTGACTTCTTCCGGATCTGTAATTGTCAGGAGAGCCAAACACCACATCGAGTGTGATTTTTCGGTCAGCAGCGCTTCACGCTGGGATTATTCCTCTAAAGGTTGTCTTTGCCGCTCATCTGGCTCAATCAATTTCCATTTTCTGAGTTTCCTTGTAAATGAGGTTTAGTCGCTGCCGCCATCCATGAGGACTTTTGTCGGTTAAGCCGTCCACTATGGGACTAAGTACCGGTCTGGTGGAGCTCTAGTTGTTTGGAATTTAGGCTCGTCGCTGGCGTTGAAGGTAATAAGCTGTGTCGCTCCATGGATTTCTTTGTTGCTACTTGGTAGACTTGGGTCGCGGATTGTTCGCTTCGCATGTTGTTTGATGTGAAGGTCTCGGCTATTGATACCATCTTTGGTATTGTTGGAGTGGTTTCCGGGCTAAAGCTCTTAGCCACTTTGGCCACTGCCGTAATATCAACATGCTCGAAGGCTATGTGTTGGGGCGGCCCCCTACGTACTATAAACTTACGGGTCCATTGAGCCATCCCTCGATGCGGTTCCGTTCCCTTATTGGGTTTTGTTTTTTCGTTTTTGCATCGGGGCTGAGGTAAAGGCGCCCTTTGCTGCGGATTTGGGTTTGGGGCGGATAATCCCAAAATTGATTTTCGGTTTCGGAAGCTCTCCATCGTCTGATACTTCCGTACTACGGATGCGGATCGGTGAAACCGCGTAATTTTGCGGCGATCAATGGCGTTGAGTATTCCCTTGTCCATGCGATTATTGCGAAGATTGATATTGTGTTTTCCTCTCGGCGGTCCTTTATCCTGTCCATAACGGGAGAATCGGCCCGATAGTGATGTACTATTTCAGCGAGGCTCTTGCCATATTAGAGATAGATTGCATATATGCAGGCGGGTGGGTGGAATAAAATCCGGATCCTTGCCCATCTTGGGGCTCAAAGGCGAGGGTTTACGAATTCGGAAGCTTGGTTTGCTGGACACAATCCAGCGAGTCGAGGCGATGCATGATTTTAAGTTCAATGCTCGATCAAAGTCCATCCCTCATGAGGATCCGGCATGGAGGTTTGGGAATCGGACATGAATTGTTTTCAACACGAGGCAAAGTTTCGTATTGCTCCTCGACCAACTGCGTGGTGGGTGGCTGAGGAGAGTTAATCTCTCGGATCGGTTTAAGCCCAATCTGGTTGTAGTCAGTGCGACTCGAGGCAGCGATCACGATCAAGAGCTCATTAACAGATGAGAGCTCTATTGGGTCCAACTATTCGGCAGCTTTAGGGCTGGCGAAGATTTCTTCTAACGACTTGCGAAGTCATTGTCGAGCGGCGGTCGGACAGGCGGTCTGAAAACCACCAAGCGGATAGTTTGGCGGCGGCTAAGACCTGCCGGTGAAAACACCGTCTTTGAAGGCGGGTGGAGGCATCCGCTCTATCGGTGGCGACGGAAGAACTCTCAATAAAGCACTAATGTTGGTGTCAAAACCGGCGGATCTCGGGTAGGGGTTCCCCAAGCGTGCGTCTAGGCGGATGGTAACGGGGAGCGAGGGACCACGATGTTTTTACCCAGGTTCGGGCCCTCTCGATGGAGGTAAAACCCTCGTCTTGCTTGATTAATATTGATGATATGGGTGGTACAAGAGTGGATCTACCACGAGATCAAGGAGGCCAAACCCTAGAAGCTAGCCTATGGTATGATTGTTGTAATGTATGTTGTCCCTACGGACTAAAGCCCTCCGGTTTATATAGACACGGAGGAGGCTAGGAATTACAGTCGGTTACAATGGTAGGAGATCTACATATCCGTATTGCCAAGCTTGCCTTCCACGCCAAGGAAAGTCCCATCCGGACACGGGACGAGTCTTCAATCTTGTATCTTGGCGTCTTGGAGTCCGGCGGATAATGATAGTCGGCTGTCGGACACCCCCTAGTCGAGGACTCCCTCACCCCCCCTTTAGCAGCATAAGCTTCCGACATCGAGCGAGAAAAGGTGCCACGCAGACGGGCACCAAATAACAAGCATGATGGGTGAAAGCATGGCCCTAAGATAAGCATAAGAAGGGTACCGCATGGCTGGAGTGCGACCAGTGACTTGGGGATGATGCAGCCCAAGGCGCCCCAATAAAGTAAGCTAAGAACATGAAATAAAGGGATACCGCCCGAGGATGGACCCACCTTGGCTTAGGAATAATGCAGCCACGAGGCGCTCGGTGGAAATGAAACTTGAAGATGTCACTGATGATGTTGAAGATGAAGGGGTGTTGGTGTAGCAGACCGGTGGGCTGTGGGAGCCGATCCTCACGAGCCCCCAGGCCATGGGGCCTCGGGAGGCTCTGGAGGCGCTGGCGGCTCCTCACGGACCATCTCCATCTCCGCCCCGGGGCTGCGGGCCTGACCTCTTGAGCCTCCGGGATGGCCCTCATGAGGCTGAGTGCAGCGGCAGCAGCGTTCGGCAAGCCATAAGGCATCACGAACATAGGCTGTGGGGCGAACCCATGGCGTCCACTGCGAGGGCAGAGGCACTCCTAAGATCTTGGCTCGGTTGAGCCTTGGTATGTCGTCTGAGGCGCGCAGCCCACCATCCTCGCTGGATGGGGGCCCACGATGAAATGGCGGCGGCTGCCTCTCATGACTCTTGACTCCTGTAGTTCTGAATGGCCTTCTGGCGAACTCTGAGGTTTGGTCCTCCTTGCCTTGCTCCTTCTTGAGAAGCGTGCTTGAAACACGCCTCCAAGTGGTGCCCAAGCGCCTCCCTCGTGACCTGGCCGGGTCGGCCCTCGGGAGAGCCCCTAGCCTGCCTAAGAAGAGGCGCGAGGCGCCTTCCCTATCTGCGATGGAAGGAGGTTCCCCCCTGCTTGTGCCCGAGGCCACGAGGCTGCCTCTGAGGCGGGCGGATGATGTATTCTTCTTCTTGGGGGCGGCCTCGGGAAGCCTCCTGCTTCCTTGATCCGGGTCTTCGGTGATGCAGCTGAAAGGCTCGTTCGAGGAGCTGCTGCGTCTCTCTCTTCGTGAGGGCACCGTGATGACTCCGCCACTTCACGGCATCTTGAGGATGTTGTAGCCGTGGTGGGTTCTGCCATGAACAGCGTATTTGGGTACCCAAGGATGGCGTTGTAGAAGCGGCGAATGTGGGTGGCGTCGAAGTCGATGAGCTCGGTCGCGGTAGTTGTTGCATGCCCGAAGGTGGACGGAGGCGGACCTGCCTAATCGGGACCGTGGAGCCGTCGGTGACTCGGAGAAAGGCTTGGTTGGCTGAAGCTGATTGTAGGGCACTTGGAGATTGTTGAATGTTTCCACGGATGGGGCGTTGAGCCTGCCCGCCATCGATGAGGTCTGGTGACTATGCGTTCGCGATGATTGTGGAACAAAGCATCGGGAGGACTCAATTTGTGGTCATGCACTTGAGCTGATCCGTGAGCTGAGCGTGATGGTGCCGCCGACCACGAGAGGCGCGTGGCCTCGAGCTTAGGGAGGACTGCATTTACGCCGTGGGTGGCTGCTTGAAGATCGTTGAGAGGCTAGGGCAGGCCCCCACCGGAAGCGAGCGATCGCGTGGTTCTGAAGCCCCGACCCCTCGTCTTGATGACGGTCCTCATTTCTACTTGGCTGCGGCGGCAGTGGAGGGAGGCCTGCGTTACCTTGTGGGCAATCCTCGCGAGGCTGATCCCTCCATGCTCCCTCGCGAGGGGGTCCTGCCAGCGATCCTCGTGAGGTTGGTCGCGCCACCCTTGATGGGGGCCGCGGTCTTCCTAGTGTCCTGCGTTCCTTCCTCCTCCTCGGTCGTAGCCCCGGTCGCTGCGGTCGGGGCATCGGCCGACCCTTCCTCGCGGCATGGAGCTCTTGGCATTCATTGGTGTTGTGGGTGTGGAGGTCGTGGTACACGCAGTACTACCTGCCCTTGGGAGATTCGGGCTGACCTCTGCCCCGCTTGGTGTCTGGTTTTGCCGCGAGCATGGCAGCCCCCTTGCGCTTCACGTCCTTGGCCTTGGGCTTCTTCTCTTCTTGGTCTCTGGCGGGCAGCTCGAGGAGGAGGCGCCCTTCCTCGATACTGGCGCGCTTAGTCGCCAAGTTGAACAACTCAAGGAAGTGCACAAGTCTTCATGCATCGCCCGGCTCCTCCTTCATCTTGGCGTCGCGCGCCATCGGAGAAGGCTGAGATGATGGCCTCCTCGGTCACCTTAGGAATCTTGGTAGCGTTGTTGAAGCCTTGGATGTACTCTGCGGGGTTTCCCTTAGTTGCTGCTTGATCTGCGTATGTCGCTCCACGGCGGTGGCGATCGCAATCTGTTGGAAGTTAGCGATAAGCGGGTGCGCATCTCGTCGGGAGAAATCGTGCACAGGGCAGTTCAGGAGCAGTCGGGCCCTATCCTTGGCGCCATAGGAAACGATTCGCCATGACCTTCTCGTCTCTGTTGGCCGCCTCGATGCCCAGCTCGTGAAATTGGAGGAACTCTTAGTCGGCCCGTACCGTCGTGGCGAGGCAGGTCGCAACGAACTTGCGAGACCCGCTGACTGCCTGCACAGCTAGGTGGTGAAAGCGCGGCAGCCAGCTGTGGCCAGGAGGCCTTGGGTGACGAAGAGCTTGGTCTGCGGGTCCCCATGCTTGCTGCTGTTGGGAACAGCCTTGGGGTCTTGGCGTCTTTGGAGCAAGCGTGTTATGACAGGCGGAGCAAGGCGCTTCGGGCAGCTTCTCGAGGCGAGGACTTCTTAGCAGCTCTGCTCTTGCAGCTGGCGCTGACAGGCGGGTTCGCCCGAACCCGCGCCTTGGGGCAGGCGCCTTCTTGAGGGGCTGGTGGCGCCCTCGGAGCTTCATTGCCCGCGCGAAGCGAGCCTTGATGCAGCGAAGGGGCGGCAGACGAGCTCGGCGACTAGCTCGAAACCACTCTTCATAAACGTCCTCAGCGGGGCGGTAGCGCGAAACTCATTTGCGCGATGGCGCAGCTCGACCTCCATATTGCGAAGCGCGCGGGCGAAACCAGCTGGGGTGGCGAGGTGTAGCGATGCGGCCATCTCGCCTCATGGGCGGATCTTTGGGGCGATGCTTGCTGCTTTCGTTCCCGCCGGGCGGTGGCGGCGTTGGCGGCGGTGGCGGGGAGCGATGAGGCGCCTGCCGGCAGGAGCCGTCTGGCGACAGGCGGGAAGCGAGGTGGCTCGGCGCTTCAGCGGCGGGCCCGGCAGCGTCGAACATGGATCGCGATGGTCGGAGAAAGAACAGGATGGCGAATCTGAATTTGGTGCACCCCTACAGCGCGCCAAATGTGGGTTCAGGTTCAGCAGACCCTTGAGGTTCGAACAACTGGGGTGCTGCGGAGATTTAGCCCTCTACCTACCGTTCCTTCTGGCTCGATGAGATCTAAACTATGAAAAGAACAACAAAAAGAGACAGGATTTATCTTGGTTCGAGGCCACCATTGTGGTGTAATACCCTACTCCGGTGTGTGGTGTGGTGGATTGCCTCTTGGGCTGGTGATGAACAATACAAGGAAGAACGACCTCGCGATGCATTCTTGGCTGGTCTGATGAGCTGCTAGGAGGTTCAATCACTCTCTCTCTTGGTTTCTAGCGAGGATACTCGATGCCTCTAGCTTGTGGTGGCTAGTCCTATTTATAGGCAAGGCCACAGGCCTCTTCCCAAATATTGGCGGGAAGGCGCCAACAATTGGCCATTTGAAGGGACAGCAGGTACACTTAGCTTTGACTAAAGTTGGTCCTCTTTGTCAAAGATGCAGTGGTGGCCTTGCTTGGGCTCCTAATGACTTCCTCCTGTCGTTGGGCTGGTCTTGGTCTTGTTGCACGAAATGGATGCCTTTGCTTGATGCTCTCGCTGCGCTTGCTCCCTTTGCACCAAAGAGGAAAGGAGGACACTGCGGGCTGGCACTACTGGCGCCCTTAGTGCGTCATGGCTGCGTCATGGGCACCTCACGAGGTACCCGCCTTGATCTCTCCGCCTCCTCGTGAGCCCGACTGATGAGGCCGTGCTGAGAAGCTCCTTGTCGTCCTTGCAATCTGGTTCCTCAGGGTCTTGAGCTTGTGTTGATGAAGATGGGCGTCTTTGGGCCCCTTTGAGCCACGCCGCAGGCATGGTGAGCAAGTGTGGGGACCCCGTTCCCGAGAATGCCGACACTTGCAGATCGAGGATGGGCATACGTTGTATTTGTGGTAGCGGCTTGAAGGAGAAGGTAGCAGTCGACCTGCACCTCTTCATCCTTGCAGAGCGCACGATGTATTTGTGGCATAGCTCCGAAGAAAAAGGTAGCAGTCGACCTGCACCTCGTCGTCCTTGTGGACCAAAATGGATTAAATACTTAGGCGAGTACTAGACTGCAGCTAAGCCTCCGAGTGGAAGGATTGCTCACCACTCGGTAGGATTTTTAAATACTTGCGAGTACTGGACTGCAGCTAAGCCCCCGAGTGGGAGGATTGCTCCCCACTCGGTAGGATTTTTAAATACTTAGGCGAGTACTGGACTGCAGCTAAGCCCCCAAGTGGGAGGATTGCTCTCCACTCGGTAGGAATTTTAAATATTTAGGCGAGAACTGGACTGTAGCTAAGCCTCCAAGTGGGAGGATTGCTCTCCACTCGGTAGGATTTTTAAATACTTAGGTGAGTACTGGACTGCAGCTAAGCTCCTGAGTGGGAGGTTTGCTCTCCACTCGGTAGGATTTTTTAAATACTTAGGCGAGTACTGGACTGCAGCTAAGCCCGCGAGTGGGAGGATTGCTCTCCACTCAGTAGGATTTTTAAATACTTAGGCGTCTTGGACTGCAACTAAGCCTGAGTGGGAGGTTTGCTCTCACTCGGTGGGATTTTCAAATACTTAGGCGTCTGGATTAAGTAGCTAAGCCCCGAGTGAGAGGCTTGCTCGTCACTCGGCAGGGATTTTTTTACAAACTTAGGCGAGTACTGGACTGCAGTTAAGCCCCCGAGTGGGAGGGTTTCTCTCCACTTAGTAGGATTTTCAAATACTTAGGTGAGTACTGGACTGCAGCTAAGCCCCCTAGTGGGAGGGTTGCCCTCCACTCGGTAGGGATTTTTTTTACAAACTTAGGTGAGTACTGGACTGCAGCTAAGCCCCCGAGTGGGAGGGTTGCTCTCCACTCGGTAGGATTTTCAAATACTTAGTAGTCTTGGACTGCAGCTAAGCCCCAGTGGGAGGTTGCTCTCCACTCGGTAGGATTTTCAAATACTTAGTAAGCAGTTCGGCTAAGCCCCGATTGAGAGACTTGCTCGTCACTTTCGGAGGATTTTTACAAACTTAAGTGAAAGCAGATTAGCAGCTAAGCCACCTGTGGGGTATTTCTCACGTAAACAAAAGAAACAACAATCCTTTGGGAAAATTATAACACTTTTGTCTTTGATAAACAAACTACGAGGTATTTTATTACATCTCATCCAGTGAGTACTTAAGTATAAAAGGCGGAACAGCTCCGCATTCAAGCTCGTGGCTCATCAATCTAGAAATCGACTTTGTAAAGACGGTGTGCTCCATTGTGGAGAACTTTGGTGATGATGAAGGGGCCTTCCCAAGTAGGAGCGAGCTTGTGTGGCTTCTGTTGATCCACTCGGAGGACCAAATCTCCTTCTTGGAAGGCTCGACTTTTCACGTTTCTGGCATGGAATCGACGCAAGTCCTGCTGATAGATAGTCGATCGGATCATAGCCATCTCTCTTTCTTCTTCTAGAAGGTCATTGCGTCCAGCCGGGCTTGATTACCTTCATCTTGAGTAAAGCTCGACTCGGGGTGCATTGTGTAGCGGTGACTCGGCGAACTGCTTCAACTCCATAGACCCGGAAAGAATGGAGTTCGCCCGATCGACCGATTAGGAGTGGTCCTCAATCCCCAAAAAGCTGCGAAGTTCGTCGACCCTGGCGCCCTTCGTGCTTGAGATCACGCATCAACAGGGGTTTCGGATCCTTTGAGAATTAGACCGTTTGCTCTTTACGCTTGTCCATTATTTGGGGTGGCGGACAGGCGTAGTCGACTCGCGTGCCTTGAGAAGCGCAAAAAGCTCTAAATTCGTCGGAATCGAAGTTTGACCCATTATCAGTGATGATGTTGTGCGGAACCCCATACCTAAATATCAACTCTTTGATGAAGCTGATAGCAGTGCTGGCATCAAGGTTCTTGATAGGCTTAGCTTCTATCCACTTAGTGAACTTGTCGACTGCCACCAATACATGGGTGACCCCACTCCTGCCAGTTCTCAGTGGTCCAACCATATCCAATCCCCAAACAGTGAAGGGCAAGACGAGTGGAATGGATTTCAAGGCTGGGGCGGGTTTGTGTGACATATTGGAATAGAACTGACATCCTTCACACTTGTCGACTATCTCCTTCGCCATTTCATTTGCTCTTGGCGGTAAAATCCCTTTCGGTATGCTTTAGCCACAATGGTCAAGAGGGCGCATGATGACCCAGGTCCCAGTGGATATCGTCAAGAATTATCGACCTTCTTACTGCTGTTATACATTTAAGTTGACTCGATCGCGCTTTCCTGTCAACTGCCCTTTATCACAGTAAAGGCCTTGGATCGATGGACGATCTGTCGAGCCTCTTCTTCGTTCTCTGGGAGCTCTTTCCTTAGGATATCTGCGATGTCAGACCTTTGTCGATCGGGAGTGATGACCAAAACTTCCATGATCAGGTCGACCACAGTTGGGACCTCAACTTCAGTTGGATCTGTGACACTTTTTGGTTGCGGGGCTTCTTCGGTGAAAGGATCCTCTTGAACTCATGGTGTGTGGATGTGCTCCAAAAACACATTACTGGGAATGGCTTCTCTCTTGGAACCTATTTTTGCCAAATCATCAGCCGCTTGATTTTTTGATCGGGGTATATGATGAAGCTCTAACCCTCAATTTCTTCTCTAGCTTTCTCCTTTGCATTACATTAACCGATCATGGCGGACTTCGGCGTCCCTCCTTCATCACTTGATTAACCACCAAATCTGAGTCGCCATAGACCATGAGGCGATGGGCCAGCGGAGTGAAATGGCCATATACAACCCATACAAAAGTGCCGTGTTACGCTTCGTTATTGGAGGAATCAAAGTGGATCTGGAGCACATATCTGACTTATCTCCTCGGAAACCAACACTACTGACACGAACAGTTCGACATCTTAGAACCATCAAGAACATGGTCGGTGCTCCGAGTGAACTTGAGTCGTTAGTTGTTGTTCAATCCACTCGGCGAAATCTGCTATTGCACAGGACTTGATGGCTCTCTTTGCCTCAAACTTGATATCGGGGAAGGAGTTCAATCGCCCATTTGCCACTCGACGGTTGCATCTACATTGTGTAGAATCTCGACAATGGAGCATCACTGGTATTTGTAATGGAATGGTCGAGGGAAGTAATGAGCAACCTTCTTCGTGGTCATATAAATCCCATATACAAGCTTTTGATAATGAGGTATCTTTGCTTTGATGGGGTCAAAACTTGAAAGATAATATCTTGGTATTTGAACTCTAAAGGCTTTTCCTTCTTCTTCCCCTTTCGGTAGTAAATCTTTGTCTTGGCGACTTGTCTGTGGCTGCAATGTAAGCGGAAAAGGCTCTTTCTGATTGGAGCAACAAGCACGGCTGGAGTGGAAGCGGGGCTTTTAGCTCTGCAAGCGCTGCATCGACTTGAGTCCACTCGAACTTTTCTAATTTCTTCATCGATCGGTAAAGAGGCAATGCCTTTTCACGAGGGGCGAGATGAATCGACTTAAGCGGCCAAGCATCGGTAAGCACGGACATCGTGCACACATAGGGTGTTTCACTCGGAGTATAGTACCGACTTTTTCTAGGTTGGCGTCGATTCCTCGTTCAGAAACGAGAAAACCAAGTAACTTTCCGCCAGGAACTCCGAATGTGCACTTTGATGGATTAAGCGATATCATACCTCCTGAGGTTGGCAAATGTCTCGGCAAGGTCGATCGGCGGTCGAGAACCTTTCCGTGACTTGACCACAATATCATCCATGTATGCTTCCACATTCCTACTGATTTGAGTGAAGACATACGAATCATCCTCATGAGCGTGGCTCCGGCATTCTTGAGGCGAATGGCGCGGTGACATATGAAGCACCGAATGGAGTGATGAAAGCTGTTTTGATCTCGTTGGGTCCCTGAGGCGGATCGATGGTAGCGGAATAGGCGTCTAAAAAAGACAGGCGCTCACATCCCGTGTTCGAGTCAACTATTTGGTCGATGCGGGGGAGAGGAAAATGATCTTTCGGGCAGGCCCGATTGATATGTTTGAAGTCGATGCACATGCGGAGTGACTTGTCCTTCTTGGGGACCATGACAACATTGGCAAGCCACTCGGAGTGGTAAATCTCTCGGATAAACTCTGCTGCTAAGAGCCGAGCCACCTCCTCGCCAATGGCCTTTCTCTTCTAGATGGCGGACCGTCGAAGATGTTCCTTGATAGGTTTTAGTTTTGAGTCGACTCGTAGATGGTGCTCAGCCAGCCCCCTGGGAACACCCGGCATGTCAGAAGGCTTCCATGCGAAGATGTCCCAGTTCTCACGGAGGAACTAGATGAGCGCTTCTTCCTATTTGGAGTCGAGTGTTGTAGAGATATGAGTCGGAGCTGCCTTTGGGGTCGATCGGGTGAATGTGAATCGGCTTTATCTCTTAGAACAATTGAAACACTAATTCCGTGGCGGGCTTCTTGGCTGCAACAAACCACTTTCGGTCTGCGGTTTCTGGTATTCTGCAGCTCTACCGCCATCGAGCATCGGCAATATTGAGCCTTTAAAGCACTCTTACGCCTTCTTCCGATTGCGGTAATAGTAATCACACCTTTGGGACGAGGCATCTTCAATTTGAGGTACACATAGCATGGTCGAGCCATGAAGCGTGCATAAGTTGGCCTGCCAAAATAGCGTGATAAGCACTAAAATCCACAACAAGGCGTTAACTTTTCTTTGCGGTAATTCTGGAATCACCAAAAACCACATCAAAACAATTTGGCGAGTGACTCAGCCTTCTTTCTAGGAATGACTCCATGCAAACTCATGTTCTTTGATCTTGAGTCTAGACATCGAATGCCCATCCTTTCAGCGTCTTTGCATACAATATATTGAGGCCCTGCCACCATCCATCAACATTTTAGTCGGTCAGGTGCCTTGACGGTAGGTCGACTCCTAAAGCTTGCCTCCCGGGGTGGCTATGTGTGTCGTATGATCGGACTGGTCGAGTGTGATGGCAGTCTGAGACCATTTCAGATAACTGGTTGTCGCCGGAGCAATCATATTCACCTCTCGGTTGATAACTTTCAATCAAATTTTGCTTTCTAAATCAGCAAAAATCATCAGGGTGGAATTGACCTGGGGATATCCAGCATCACTATCTTCTTTGTCTTCAACTTTGTCCGACTCCTTTTCCTTATCTTTGGGCTGTTTCCCTGGAATTCTTTGGATCAGAGCCGACAACATCGAGTGGTATGTTTCGGGTAAATGAATTTACCCTCCTCATCTTTCTTCGTGTGGATGTGGCACGGCAAATCCATCACATCATTCCCTTCCTTTTCCTTCACCTTCTTAGGGTTCCAAGACCCTTTGGGCTTCCCTTTAAACTTTGCTTGAGTCACGGCCAAGGCTTCTCCAGGAGTAGTCGGCTCAGCTTTCCGCTTCTGCTTCTGACTGGAGTTCCCTCCCCCGGTTTCGTGGGCGACTGACTTGTGCTTGCCACTCCGGAGCCGATCCTCTTCTTCACCATTGGCATACTTGGTGGCAATCTCCATCATTTGACTCACATGTCTCCGGTTCGACCGAATTTTAGGTTTAGCTCTCTGTATGCCGCGCCTTCCTTGAAAAAGCAGTACTGCTGGTGATCGGATAAATTCTCTACCGTGTGATGCAGCGTGATCCATCTCTGGATGTAATCCTCGAGTTTCATTCGACTTACGCACACAAGATTGCAGCTCTGTCAGCCCCTGCTAGTAAACACAAGTTCCTTCAAATGTTACGAAAAACACTTGGGCAAGATCTTCCCAAGTGTAAATGCTGCTTTCGGTGCTAGAGTTCAACCATGCTCGGCGAGCCCTCCAACATAAGAGGCGGTGTTTCATGGCCACCTCATCATTGCCGCCGTAATCTGAACAACCACTCGGTAGTCTTCAAGCCAACTATCGGGGCTTGGACTCACTAGTGAACTTCACCGACTCGGTCGCCAACTGAAGTTGGGAGGAATCACCATGACCTGATGGCTCCATTTGAAACACTCACGGTCTGAGGCGTGTACTCTGCTTCTTTGGTGGGTACATCTCTGTCATGACCTTCTCGGTGAGCTCTGTTCTGTCAGCAAACCTTGAGCGATAATGGATCTCGCATCAAAGCCTAGTTCCACAGGGTGCGACTAGAATCCTTAAGCCCAACAACTTTGTGATGGCGTCTATCATCCCATTGTCGGTAGCGTCGATCCACCCCTTGGGGGAGGAGTGGGCACTCGACGTCGATCATCACGATCGAGTCGGTGATCATATTGCTCACGGTTCTTTTACTGATCACGGCGGTCTCCACGTTCCTCACGCCTCGGGGGCAATCTTGGGCTATGGGTAGACTGGACCGTATTTGCAGCGACGGATCTGCTGTGAATCCTATTCCGTGGTGACGACTGCTGAATTTTGATCTCTGCTGCTGGGTAATGCTACGATCTGTAACAAGCCTCTGCCAGCCTTTGGTAGGAAGGCTGAATCGACTACTGCTATCTGGGCTGCGGCTGCGGATTCGAATCGGAGTTCGATATACTGAGTCGGTGGTGGAAAGAGTTGATGTCGACATGATTACGGAACCCGTTGTTGTGCGCTCGTCGAGTGCTGCGTGAAGGTTCTCAATCGAGTCGCTCAACAAAAGTTATTAGCCAGGCGTCCTCTAAAACATGAGCCTCGGGGTTTCTCCGGCGATAGGAGTGTGTAAGCGCATCCATGTTACGGCCGAAGTTCTTCCCTCTGCAGCGAAGTGAGGGCTCGGGTTGGTACTCTTCATGAGCTGCTGACGGATCGCCTCCGCCGTCGCCTCCGTCGATGCAGGGGAAAGCGGGAGGACTACATGGTCCATCAACCATCCAGAACCTCCGCCGTTGGATCACTTCTTTATTACACTCGGATCACGATCTCTGAACCGGTTGACCGTCGAGCAGGCCGTGAGAGATTCGTCGGACTCGATCGCCGTGACTTGGGGGGTGGCGGTGGCGGGCCCCGGCGTGCCTCACCACCGCTGAAGCCTCGACCGGCCGGGCGCTTGCGCCCATGAAGCGAGGGAGGAGGGCGACGAAGTCGACGATACTAGGTCGGCGGTTGCCATAGGAGGGGCCTTGGCGAAATGCATCGCCCAGCAGACGGAGTCGTCGATGTCGGCGGAGCCTCCTGAAATAGCGAGTCGTCGGTGATGAATGTGGCGCGAGGCGGATCTCATGACCCTCACCAAAACTCCGCTGAAACCATGATGAAGGAGATCGGGAAAATCGCAACTTCTCCAATAAGTCGCTAAGACACCTTCCCCACGGTCGGCGCCAGCTATCGTGGTTCTAAGTCTGACAGTAGAATAGGGGTAGGAATGGAGAGGCAAGATTCTAGCTATGGAGTAGTTGTATCACATAAGAGGTTTCTGGTCGGGCCCTTCTTGGAGGAAGTAACAGCCCTCGACTCGGGCCGGAGGCGGTCGGTTGGATTATCATTATATGAGTTCTGAGGTGCGAACCCTTTACACTGAGGAGGGGGGTGGCTTATATAGAGTCTGCTAGACCCCTCCGGCCCTCAGTTATGCAGGGTTTAAGGTACATTAAGATCGGGCGTTACTGGTAACACCACAAATAAAGTGCTATGATGACCATAAAAGCTACTTAATGATGAGACCGTTTGCATGCGAGTGACTTTAGGTCTCTGGCAGTCAGTGGTTGGCTTCATGGTCGAGTGTCTTGAGTCTGTCAGTGGAACACTTCAGGTCATTGAAGGTGGTTTCTTCTAGGGATGTCCTTGGGGAGGGTATCTTGGACAGGTCCATGACCCTACCCTAGGTACATGGCTTCATCAGCGACCCCGCTTGGGGCGGGCTCACCTGCCGTGGCCGCGCCTTCACTCGCAGGAAAGGGAGGCAGCGGGGCTCTCACTTCCCCTGCCCGATCGTCCTCGCGAGGCCGGGAGGGATGCCCTTGCTGGGAGCCAGCCCCGTGGCCCCGCTGACTCTGGAGGCACCTGCGCTTGATGCTGTCGCCGAAGTTGTCAAGGCTCAGGAGGTCCCCGCCTCCCAAGCTGTGATCACGCTGCCGCCTTCCCCTCCTACTCCGTCGGTTCCCGTCTCCTCTGCCTCCTCCGCCTCCTTGGACCGTGCTGCCGACGAGCTGAGTCGGCTGCGAGAAGATCTCGAGGCGGCGACCCCAGCAGTGGCAGGCGCTGGGCTGGTCTCGGCTGGGTTCGCTCTGGCGCCTCCGTCCGGGCCGGCTGGCGAGGCTGTGGCGGCTTCAAGGAGGAAAAGCAAGTCACCTCCAGGCCATAGCCGCTCGTGTGTGACATTGAAGGATGCATCAAGCTGTCAGAGACCCTTTGCAAGACCTTTGGAGGGCAAGCTGCAAGGGCTGCGTGATGAGCTCGCCGAGGAGGTTCGTGACCGTCAGGCGAAGGAGGAGGAGATGAAGGCCCAGGAGGCTGCCATCAAGGACCCACGACCTTGAACTCTCGGTGACCATGACCAGGTGAAGGCGTTGGAGCGAGGAAAGCGGAGAGGTTGAGCTGGGCGCCAAGGCAAAGGTCTTGGCGAGGACGTCTGCGGCCTTCCGCGCGTTATGAGGAGGGCTCCACGGTCTTGAAGACACTTTATGAAGAGGGCTGGAGAAACCGCTGGCGGAGCCACGGAAGGCCCCGCCAAGCTGGTTCCCTTCCTGGTCTAGGCGCTTGAGGAGGTCGTGACCGGCATCGGCCCCATGGCCGAAGTTGAGGCTCGCGTCCTTTCCTCCACAGTGCTAACGTGGATCCTCGGCACGTCTATCTCCGCTAACCCAGCGCCAACCTTGGCGACCTCTTTGGAGCTGTGGATGCCAAGCGCTCCGCCGCTGCTGCCGAAGCCGTGAAGGGCCGAGAGGAGGCCTTGCTGGCAAAGTTCCGTGCCTTCAAATCCGCGCCCAAGCGAGGCGCTGCTGGCTCCGCAGCCTCGGGGGGTGGAGCTGACAAGTGCAACTCCACCACGAGCGGCGGCGTGGCCCAGGGGTGATCTTCTTGCGGCTTCCTTCCTGCTTTGGTCCCTGCAACATACACCGTGCCTCGTGGAGGCGTTTAAACTTGTGTTTGGTATTGTGAGAACAATTTATGGTCTGTAATATTTGCTTCTAAATTTGCTAGATTTTGTGGTTTCCTTCCTATTTGCTTGTGTTCTACGTCGGCAGGGCTCGGCCCCGCGCATACCTCAGCTGTCGTTAGACCCGACCGGATCACCAGGATGGGACTAAGGAGTGAGGGGCTACGTGGCAAGTTAGGCTCCTGAGTCGCAATGCTCAGGAGTCCCCCTTGACGTGCAAACAACAAATAGGGAGGGGGGGTGTAGGAGAGGATCTATCGTTCTACGTCGGCAGGGCCCGGCCCCGCGCATACCTCGATCGCCGTTAGCCTTTCGGAACTAAGGAGTGAGGGGCTATGTGACCAGTTAGGCTCCTAAGTCACGATGCTCAGGAGTCCCCCTTGATGCTCAAACGGTCTTCATACCTTGGCTCTGCTCGGGGAGGGGTGCGCGAAGACCAGGTCCGAGAGACCTGGCTGGGTGGCGTGCGCTCGGGCGTGACCCGTGCGCAGCCCCCGTGCCTATTCCCCTCGCGCAGCGCTCCCAAGGGGAGGCATTGCGATGAGGCCAGACATTGAGCTCTAGGCTCCCTGAGGTTAATGCAACCGTGGGCTTCCCTCAGTTGTTTATCACCAGCGCGGAGCATAGCACTTCTGTATGTGTACGGGCATAGCCGCTCCTCGGCGGTGTTGTCGGCCAGTGAGCATGGTGCTTCCCTTGGTACATGGGAGGGCTCCCCTCGGGGAGGAGACCCAGGCGTGTACAGCCCATACGACACGTGGCCCGGCTGGTAGGGCTAGGCGAGGTGTGTCTGGGCACTCGTGAGCCAGCAGGACTCACAGGCCCTACCTCAAGGCAGGTGCGCTGATCTTGAGCCTTGGGAGGCTGAGTGTTCTGTATGAGGTTAGATGCAAATGCTCGTCCTCGGGTCCCGGCCTCGGCGAGGCTCGGCCTTGTTGGTATGCCAGTTGCGATGTCCTAGACAAGGCCGGGGGTCGGTGGAGAGCGATAAAGCTCTGAGTCGCTATGCTCGGCGCCCCCCTTTTAGCGTGCAAACAATTTGCATGAGGGAAAAAAGGGGCCACAATGGGCGAGGAGGTGATAACCATAGGCAAGTTGAGCATGAAAAGGCAATCCAACTTAGATAGATGCAAGGAAGGCTGCATGCTTGGGTCGGAGCAGGCGGCTTGGGGATGATCAGACTGAGGCGCCCCCAACCAGGTAAGCTAAGGACATAAGCAAAACGGATACATGCCGCGGGGACAGGCCCATGCGACCTGGGAATGATGCAGCCCTGAGGGCGCTCCCAGCTGAAATGAAACTTGAAAGGTGTCACTGATACCATTGCGAGAAGCGATTGTTGGAGGCGACACATGGTGAAAAGCAGATCCTCATGAGCCTTGGGACTCTGAGCCTCCGGAGGCTCAGGAGGTCCCAGGCGGCTCGGCGAGAGTCCATCTCCATTTCCTCGAGGGCATACGGTGCCTAGCCACCCGAGCCTCCAAAATGCTCCTCATCGAGGCTGGTGGTGCAGCAGCAGCGTTGGCGGGCGAAGGCATGTGAGCGTGGCTGTGAGTGGACCCTCCTGGCATGCCCCTGTGAAGGCGGAAGCGCTCTGGGGCCGCGACTTCGATTGAGCCTGGGTAGTCGATGAGGCGCAGCCCACCATCCTCGCTGGATGGGGAGCCTCGCCAGGCGGTGGCGGTTGCAGCGCATGACTCTCGTTTCCTGCAGCTCTTGAGTAACCTTGGTAATGAACTCCTGAGGGTTGGACCCTCCTTGCCTTATGCCTTCCTGAGGCGTGCTAAGCGCGCCTCAAGTGGTGCCGGCGCCTCCTGGTGATCTTGGCAAAGTCGGTGGCCCTCGGGAGAGAGCCCGAGCCTTGCAGGAGGCGCCAGCCGCGCCTTCCTATACAGCGGAGGCGGCGGCCCTTGGATGGGCGCAGATCCTGGTGCGGTGCCACCGGAGGTGCCTGCCTCATGAGGCCTCGAGCCGGGTGATGTCTTCTTCTTCTTGGGAGCTGCTTCGGGGAGGTTTCCACTCTTGCTATTTGGGTCCTCGATTGATGGGGCTTGGAAGGCGCGCTCAAGAGAGCATACCACATCCTTCTCTTCACAGGGGACTGTGATGACTCCGCCACTTCCTGGCATCTTGAGAATGTTATAGCCATGGTGAGTCACTGCCATGAACTTGGCCAGGGCTGGATATCCGAGGATGGCATTGTATGGCAGGCGAATGTGGGCAACGTCGAAGTTAATGAGATCGGTATGGTAGTTCTTGAGTCGGTTTGAAAGTGCAACTAATCCCGGGTGGTTTTGGTAATTAATAACAACATATATATCATTGAACTAATAACTTCTTGAGAATATTTTAGAAAGTTGAGAAAGTTCGATGATATGGGTATAACAATATTGAAGATGTGGACCCCTCAAAATGCTAAGGAAAACATTGGCAAAAGCTCAAGACTCCATTTTGGTTTAGTGATCCAAGATCACATTGAGTCTATAGGAAAGCCAATACTATTAAAGGGGATGAGGTTATGATAATGATCTGGTTGCTCAAAGTGCTTAGTGATCTATCTCCCAAACCATCAGCAATCTTTCATTCCAACATATACTCATAAGTAATCTCGGTCCCACCGATTCCATAAACTTCAGTCTGCAGAGATGAACCACCTCAGCCATATACCCAAACCCTAGTAATTTGGATTTTCGATTCCAAACTCGGTCTCACGAAACTAGTGTTGCCAAGCTTACGTAACATACGTCATCATATCGGTGTCACCGAGATGATAAAATCGATCCCACGAGATTGGCAAACCCTAGTCTTTGGAAGAATCGGACTAACAGAGATTGTATTTTCGGTCCCACGAAAATCCCAACGTTCTAAGATTTGAACTTTCGGTCTCACCGAGTTGTCAACTTGGCTCGGCCGAGATTGGTCAAATGTGTGTAGCAGTTGGATTTTGTGTGGAGGCTATAAATACCCTCCACCTCCTCTTCATTAGTGGAAGAGCCATCGAAAGAACTACCACTCCTACCTTACATTTAGAAGAAAACTACCTACCCTTGTGTTGAGATCAAGTTGCTCCACTCCCACCATATGAAACTTGATTTCTAGCCTTCCCAAGTTGCTTTCCACTCAATCCTTTCTTCCACCACAGCCAAATCGGTGAGGAGAGTTGAGTGTTGGGGAGATTATCATTTGAAGCACAAGAGCAAGGAGTTCATCATCACCAACACCATCTATTACCTTTTGGAGGTGGTGCCTCCTAGATTAGTTAGGTGTCGCTTGGGAGCCTCCGTCGAGATGTGGAGTTGAACCAAGAAGTTTGTAAGGGCAAGGAGATCGCCTACTTCGTGAAGATCTACCCCAGTAAGGCTAGTCCTCCGTGGGCGTATGCCATGATGGCATAGACAAGGTTGCTTCTTCGTGGACCCTTAGTGGGTGGAGCCCTCCGTGGACTCTCATGGCCGTTACCCTCAGTGGGTTGAAGTCTCCATCAGCGTGGATTGGCGATAGCACCACCTATCGGAACCACGAGAAAAATCTCCGTGTCTCCAACTTGCGTTTGCTCTTCTCCACCTCTCCTTTACTACATGTGCAATTTACTTTCGCTGCCATTACTCTAGAATTGCATGTGTAGGGTGATACTTGACTTGATCATCATTGTGAACTTGCTAAAAACTTGTCCTAATCAAAAGGCTAAACTTTTAAATTGTCAAGTAGTCTAATCACCCCCTCTAGACATACTTTCGATCCTACAAGTGGTATCGAGCTTTGGTCTCCATTGGATTGGTTTCCATTGCATTGGACTCCATAAGCTTGGTTTCACAACCTAGGAGAGTATGGCGTCTAGTGAGGTAATTTTAAGTGAGGTCCTTACTTTGATGGTTCAAATTTTGCTAGTTGGAAGCATAAAATGAAAATGCATATTCTTGGACATAACCACGCATGGGGCATTATTTGTGTTGGCTTGCAAGGTGAGTTCTTGAGGAAGGAAAAGTTCGGATCGTGAAGCTACTGCGGATGAGTTGCGGATGTTGCAAAACAATGCTCAAGCTTGTGACATTCTCTTCAATGCTTTGTGTCGAGGAGTTCAATAAAATCAGCCGTCTTGAGAATGCAAAGAGATTTGGGATACTTTGGTGAAATGCGAAGGTACCGAGTCCGTGAAGGAATCAAAGCTAGATGTTCTTCAAGGTCGACTTGACAAGTTCAAGATGAAGGAAGGTGAAGAATTAGCTGAAATGTACTCTAGGCTTGCTCTCATCACAAATGAGATTGCCGGCTTAGGAAGCGAAGAAATGACCGACCGATTCATCATCAAGAAGATTCTCGAGCTTTGGATGGAAAGTATGACACCATGTGCACTTTGATCCAAATGATGCCAAACTACAAGAATCTCAAGCCTACGAAGTCATTGGAAGAATTGTTGCTCATGAGATGACACTTAAAGATAAGGAAGAGCTTCACAACAAGTCAAGTGGTGCTTACAAAGCTACAGTTGAAGCTCCACAACCTCAAGTGACAAGCTGGTTTCCAATGAAGAGATAAGCCTAATGGTGAAGAACTTCAACAAATTCTACAAGAGTAGAAGCAAGGAAAGAAGCTCAAAGTCTAGATCATATGATGAAAAGAGATCTTCTAGTCGTGATCGAAGCTGCTACAATTGTGGAAGACCGGACACTACTCAAATGAGTGTTCGACTCCCCACAAGAGAGAGAAGAATCTCCAAGAAGAAGAAGCTCAAGAGAAGAGTCACCTCGGAAAGAGAAGGAGTAGAGATGATCGTTATGAGCGAAGATCCTCTCGGAGAAGCAAGGATTAGGAAAGGAAAGACAAGTCATCAAGGAGCTACACAAGAAGAAAACATCAAGCTCATGTTGGTGAATGGGTCTCGGCTCCGACTCCGACAATCACTCGAAAAAGCTATCACTCCAACTCGAATCTGAGTCAAGATGAAGGTGTTGCGGTCTTGCTCTCGTATCCTCCAACTCCAACTCCTATGACTTGTTTGATTCACCAAATGAGGGAATTGGAAGATGCTTCATGGCTAAAGGCCCCAAGGTATCACACCCTGAATTTATTGACTTTGATAGTGATGAGGATGACTTGCTTGGTGAAGATGAGCTTTTACATGACAAATCTAGTGAGCCTAGTAATGATGAACATGCTAGTAGTCTTTATAGTCGAGAAGAGTCGAATGACAATGCTATGAAGGAGATTGAGCGTCTAACTAAAGAACTAAACACTCTTAAGTTAGCTCATGAAACAACTCAAGAAGATCATAGAGAGCTCCTAAGATCTCATGAGAAGCTACGCTTGAGAAGCTCAATCTAGAGCAAGAACATGAGTTTCTAAAAGCTATCAATGGCGATCTTGAAGAAGAGTTCTTCATATCTTGCCAAGCGACTTCTCTTGTCTAATTTCTTGCCACCTATTAAAACTAAGCATGACAAGCATAAGAAAAATTCTTCATCTAGAAGCAACATAATTGGTTCTAGTAGTTCTCTTGATTCCACTAACAATGTTTCAAGCCAAGTTACACTTGAGCAAGAAAATAGTTTATTGAAAGGGATTATAGAAAGGTGTCTACAAGAGCCTTGCGGAAGCAAGAACTTTGAGAAATTGTTACTTAAGCAAGGAAGGCACGGAAGAATCAAGGAATTGGTTTTGGCGAAAGTTCAACGCCGAGGTGTTGAATGGGAAGAAGGTCAATATCCTCCAAAGTTTGTTTCTCAAAAGGAGAAGTATGATCCTACTTCTTCCAATGTGGAACAAGCTCAAGATGACCTTCCACCACAAGACCACAAGCTAAAAGCAAGGACAAGCTTCAAGAGGAGATTGATGCATTCATTGAAGCACCTAAGGCCATGGTCAAGTGGGTTCCCAAGGAAACTTCAAGTTCTACTTCGTCAAGCTCAACTACTACCCCAAGGATTCCCATCAAGATGATGTGGATCGAAGAAGAAGAACTAGAGAGTTCTTGAGGTGACTCCGCCAACATACTTCACTCACATTCATTTTGGCAAGAACTTGTGCAATCAACTTCCACATCTTGCACTAGTTCATGGAGTCACAAACCCTCTTGTTGGTAAGTCAAGGGACAAGGTAATCATTGCTTTCATGGACATCATCTATTGTGTACTTCAATCTATGTCCATGGATATCCTTGTTTGTTCCTTGTGGGACTAACCCATGTAGGTATTGAAAGTGCCGAATCAAAGGATTGCTCCCAACTCTTGATGATCTTCATCAACATTGAGCATCCACATCTTCAACATCTACATGAAGTCTTCTCGACAACCCAAGGTTAGTTTGACCCTTTAAAGGGGTTCTCACATCAAGGGAGCTTTGCTCTAAAGATTTGAGCTAAAGCATCTTCAAATGATGTGAACACATTAATGCTTTATGTAAAGTGGTAACCCCACTTGTGCTTAAGCGATGAGTATGACCTATGATCAAATGTTCTCATTTGACTCCTAAATCAATATACTCATATATAGATGACCTAGTCATCGACAAATTGTGTGATAGTAGCTAGTGTTTTGTTTGTGCATGTTTGACACATATTTCATTTGCTATCTTATTGTGTGAGCATGTTGGATGCATAATTTTATCCATTCAAGGACATCCATTTGTTGCTTTGGTCTTTTGGATTTCTTTTTGACCAAATGGATGGACAAGAATGCCTAAGTTCCTCCCCTAGCTATCTATGCTTTCTTGTCTCAAACTCTTTCATGCTTATATCACAAACTTTGGACAAGTCTTTTTCGGACAGACCGAGTGAGGAGCACTCGGAGCCACCGATCCGTCAAAAACTTAACTTCCAAAACCTTCTAAGTATTTTCGGTCAAACCAATCTACTCAAATCGGACAGACCGAAATCACTTGGATTGATCTAGGTTTTCACCTCGGTGAAACCGAGTTGCAAATTTCGGCGTGACCGAAGTGAGTAGCTTGCTTGCGATTAACCATCTCGGTGCCACGAGTTTTCAACTTCGGTCCCACCGGCGGTGAAGGTATATATACGAGGGCAGTAGCGTTGATTCTTTCTTCAAAGCGTCTAGCCCCAAACCCTTATTTGCCGTCGCCGTGGTCTCCGGATCGTCTCCGTCGTGCTTTGCGCTTTTCGCCCGAGGTCTCCGTCGCCGTCAGCGGTCAATCTCACCGTGCCGTTGCGCCGTGAAAACTCCACCAAGTTAGGGTGAGTTTGATCCCTCTCGTGTTCAACCTCCGATTCAATACGATAGGTTTGCCTAGCTTCTTGCCACGATTGAGATCTTCCTATCCAGTGATTAGTTCTTAGAGCGAAATTGAGTAAAAGTTTTAGGGTTAGGTTTCCGCGAACACATCTCGGTGTGACCGATTCTACATTCTCGGATGACCGATTTGGCCTCTGGCCATTACCTTTGCACTTTTCGGTCCAACGAGTTGTGCAAATCGGTAAGACCGAAATGAGGATTTAGTGAAACCCTAGTGTTCTCGGCTGGCCGAAACCCATTTCGGTCCAACGAAAGTGGTGTGAATGGTTACTGTTTAGACACTTGGATTCACGAATTTTAGACTCGGTCGGACGAAATGCATTCAGTGAAAACCTAAAACTGAAATTTGAACTCATTCTTTTGCAAAATCTTCTGCGGTTTGTGATAACTCTTCTATTACGCCTATACCTATTCTATTCACGGGTTGTCGGCCATATCGGATGCTAGTGACAGCGAGCAGTCTGAATCACCAATTGCTGAGATTCGAGGCGGGCACTAGTCTGAAGCCAGCAGCTTTTACGATGATGGTGAGAGGAGCACACCAAGTGGTTTGCCTCCTGCTGCCACGGGGCGGGAAGAAGAAATTCGATGAAGAGGATTACGACTTTGTTCTTGAGGAAGAGATCACATCTAAGCCTAAGAGGAAAGTGGTTGCCAAAAGAGCATCAAGGCGACAAACCAAGAAAGGCACCGACAAAGTGAAGAAGTCCACAGTTGCTAAGAAGCTGAGCATGGAAGAAGAAACCTCAAGCAAGGTAAAGAAAACTTCCAAGAGGAAGAGGATTGTGCATGATGAAGCGGTGATGATGATTACGATGAGGAAGCACCCGACCTCCTCGAAGCCTAAGTTGATGGGAGATGCCATCGAGGCGGGAGCACCTACAAAGTCTAAGCCATCAGCTCTAGCAAAGGCAGCTCAAGCCAAGCTCTTTGCCAAGCCAAAAAGCAGTGAGAAACATTCACCTTGAGAGAAGAAGGACAATGTGCCACCGGTGAGTCGGATGATGAGGCACATGTCTTGCTAAAACTCCGTCGAAGCTGCCGATCCACAATGATGCTCATCCTCGGCTGAAAACATGAAGGAAAGGAAAGACAAAGGTCTCGGGCTATGGAGACAAGCTGATCCATATGCCACGGGAGAAGGACTGCTGTTGACTCAAGGTTCCACACGAGAGAGCAACAAGATTTCTATGAGGCGGTGCTCATGGACAAAAGCCCATTATTCTTGACACTAGATATGTTATTGGGAATACATTGGCGATGAAAACACGAGACTACTTCCCACATGTGCATGAGAGCTTCCTTGCATGTGGTGTTCTTGAGTTCGTTGGTCGGAAGCGGCGACATGGAATGATGAGATGATCATGCAATTCTATGCCTGACACATTTCTATCCGGATGGCGGATTGTATGGATGGTGAAGGCGGAGATTCTCTTCACAGTTGAAGAGTGGGCTGCCTTGCTGAATGCTCGGTGCAAAGAGATGATGATGTTGATGTCTATGGAATTCCCAAGAAAAATCATGAGTCTATGAAGAACATGTACAATGAGGTACCGACCAAGGATGTTGAGATCTGGAAGCTTCGGTTCGGTGTATCATCTTGAGCAGGTCTCCCTACCACAAACACGATTACGAGGCATACCTTGATGCCCAAGTGCGGAGATCATCGCATGATAAGAGGCTATTCTATCAACATGCTGCATATTCTAGATCGAAGACACCTTTCAAGGTGATGGACACGATAGTTGAGACTATCAAGAGAATGCTGACGAGACGAGAAGAGGTCATGTGGGTTTGCCCGCACATTCGGATGCTTATCAATGCCAAGTTTGGCAAGGGCACCTACTTGTTGGATAGACCCCACTTGCCCTTTGCAGCTGAGCATGAGGATAATGAAGTTGTGATGGTGAGGATGATCCACGTCTGTTGAAGGTCAAGCTAAGTGCTGAAGCTGCCAAACAAGCTAAAAGCGAGAAGGAAGCGGCGGCAGCAGCTAAACCAAGAGCGTTGGAGAGCAGCTCCTTGAAGCTACCGGAGGATTGAACTACGCTTTGGCCAGCATAGTGCGAGTCTCGGGAGAGTCTTGAGAGGATAGTTGAAGACAAGTTCCATGCTCTGGATGTCAAGGTGGTGAAGTGCAAGTCCTTGTCAACAAGCTTGAGGCGGATATCGAGGAAGCCAAGAGGAGAAAGCGAGCTCATGAAGGAGATGGAAGATGATCTAGTCGGGATGACTATGAGCAGCTGCTCAGTTCCCACAAACCCAGATCATTTGCTATTCGTGGCAGACACAGGAGCTCTTGCGCCGGCACCTCCACAGCTCCATCGGTTCGGCTCGGCTCCGGTGTCCCTCCTCCGGCTCCACAGACTTGGCGAAGCCTTTGCGGATCAGCTATCTCAACTCCATCAACCGGGCGGAGCCGCCGGCGAGTCCCTAGTGACGTTTAGCTCTATACCTTCGAACTTTTGGTAACTTGTTGCCAAAGGGGAAAGTGTATAGATCATAGGACTTCGAGAGAGAGTGCTCGCTTTTGCTCTTTCGTTTGCGGTTTTCTTTGAGATACTTTTGAGATTTTTTGAGACATTTCGTGTGTTTGATACTCGTTTGCTCTACTTTGATGAGTGCTTGATCATACTATGCCTTAATGTGTGTAATGCTTATCATATGCTATTCATATCTTGTATGATCATTTACTCATGTCTTGGTGATTGGGTGCATGTTATTCATTCTTATCATTTTGTGCGCTCCACCAAGATGTATGTGACATGGAAGAGTGACCCATGATCCTAATCGATTGTGCATTTGCATTCAAGCATAAATCTTAAATAATGCACAAATTTAGGGAGCTCTTGCTTATCACATACTTCTCAAAGCGACGATATTATTCATTGATTATATCATTTGTGAAGCTTTGATCTATATGTTGTCATCAATTACCAAAAGGGGAGATTGAAAGTGCAACTAATCCCGGGTGGTTTTGGTAATTAATAACAACATATATATCATTGAACTAATAACTTCTTGAGAATATTTGAGAAAGTTCGATTGATATGGGTATGGCAATGGTGAAGATGTGGACCCCTCAAAATGCTAAGGAAAACATTGGCAAAAGCTCAAGACTCCATTTTGGTTTAGTGATCCAAGATCACATTGAGTCTATAGGAAAGCCAATACTATTAAAGGGATGAGGTTATGATAATGATCTGGTTGCTCAAAGTGCTTAGTGATCTATCTCCCAAACTATCGGCAATCTTTCATTCCAACATATACTCATAAGTAATCTCGGTCCCACGATTCCATAAACTTCAGTCACACGAGATGAACCACCTCAGCCATATACCCAAACCCTAGTAATTTTGGATTTTCGATTCCAAACTCGGTCTCACGAAACTAGTGTTGCCAAGCTTACGTAACATACATCATCATATCGGTGTCACCGAGATGATAAAATCGATCCCACGAGATTGGCAAACCCTAGTCTTTGGAAGAATCGGACTAAGAGATTGTATTTTCGGTCCCACGAAAATCCCAACGTTCTAAGATTTGAACTTTTGGTCTCACCGAGTTGTCAACCGGCTGGCCGAGATTGGTCAAATGTGTGTAGCAGTTGGATTTTGTGTGGAGGCTATAAATACCCTCCACCTCCTCTTCATTAGTGGAAGAGCCATCAGAAAGAACTACCACTCCTACCTTACATTTACGAAGAAAACTACCTACCCTTGTGTTGAGATCAAGTTGCTCCCTCCCACCATATGAAACTTGATTTCTAGCCTTCCCAAGTTGCTTTCCACTCAATCCTTTCTTCCACCACAGCCAAATCGGTGAGGAGAGTTGAGTGTTGGGGAGATTATCATTTGAAGCACAAGAGCAAGGAGTTCATCATCACCAACACCATCTATTACCTTTTGGAGGTGGTGCCTCCTAGATTAGTTAGGTGTCGCTTGGGAGCCTCCGTCGAGATGTGGAGTTGAACCAAGAAGTTTGTAAGGGCAAGGAGATCGCCTACTTCGTGAAGATCTACCCGAGTAAGGCTAGTCCTCCGTGGGCGTATGCCATGATGGCATAGACAAGGTTGCTTCTTCGTGGACCCTTAGTGGGTGGAGCCCTCCGTGGACTCTTGCAGCCGTTACCCTCCGTGGGTTGAAGTCTCCATCAGCGTGGATTGGCGATAGCACCACCTACTCGGAACCACGAGAAAAATCTCCGTGTCTCCAACTTGCGTTTGCTCTTCTCCACCTCTCCTTTACTACATGTGCAATTTACTTTCCGCTGCCATTACTCTAGAATTGCATGTGTAGGGTGATACTTGACTTGATCATCATTGTGAACTTGCTAAAAACTTGTCCTAATCAAAAGGCTAAACTTTTAAATTGTCAAGTAGTCTAATCACCCCCCTCTAGACATACTTTCGATCCTACATCAAGGCGAGCCCCGCATCCATAGCGAAGATCGCGGATTCAGCCGCGCCCGGCGGTGAGGTAAGCTTCGTTATCCTTTATGGGACACTCATTTCTTTCATAGTTTGACTCGTGTGGGATCTAAACTCCCAATGCCTTTAACGGGACTGGCGGAAGGCGTCCGGACAGGTTAACTATCCGGCTCCCTTCCGAAGACCAGCGGACACCCGTTTAGCAGGGGCTGCTGGTTCCGGCCCTTACGTGGTCTTGGGAGAAGAAGGCCAAGAAAGAAGGCCACGGGAATCGAAGGAGCTCCGGCGCCCGTGATGTCGGACTCATCATCCAGGATGACTCGGCGGACTCCTCTCCGAGGAGGAGGAAAAAAGGCCTCTTCCCGGTGAAGGAGAGAAGAAGGAAGGCCTCCTAGCGCGAGGCGGCGAAGGGTCAGAAAGGAGCCAGACCCTTTCTCCGGACTGCTCCACCAATGCCGATGGCAGCGACGAGTGGCCCTCAAGGGCCAAGCCCACAGCAAGATCGTAAGCATCCAGTTCTGAATGATTTATAATTTTCTTTTTGCCACCACGGTGTCTTTCTAATGCAGCGTACAACTGTAGTCCGGCCGAGGGCGATCTTCCCGCTTCGTCGGCGGGTCCTTAGCTCCGTCGGATGTGGATTCCCTTCGAGCCGCCTCCACCCCTCGTGGCTGATGGCTGAGGTGGGATCGAGGAGGGACCCACCGGGAGGAGGCTCGGGAGGTGCCAGGGCAACCTCCGGACTTCGCTCGGACTCCGCTCCGGAACTGCGATGGTTACAGAGTCCGTGACGGCCCCGCCGTAGAAGGGCAAGGCTGTGACACCGGCGGCCTCCGTCAACGGGCGCCGAACAACTTGTTGGGCGCTCATGGCGCTTCCATGGAGGAAGAACACCGCCTTGTCATGAGTGCGGTGATTGAAAGGTTTGACTTGCCAAAGCGGGCTGACCGAAACTGCTGCGACCTTCTAACGAGCTTTGAGGTAAGAAGTTTAAAATATGTAATGTAATATCGCATAGGCAGTAGCCCTGATGCTCGGTTCGGTGTTAGGGAAGAAAAGGCGAACTAAGGATCTTATAAAGATATCTGTAAAGAGTTCTAAAAATTATGTCAATATGGGATTGCGAGGCTGCCTTTGCTAACCTCTGTCCTTGGCTGCGGAGGTCGGTGCTTTAAAGTAGAGCCTCGGCGGTCAGAAACGAGCTCGGCCTTGCCAAAAGCAGCTCGAGGACCAAGAAGGTGAGTAACACCGTATTAAATTTGTACCTTCTGAGAAAAGGATTTTGGTTGCAAGAGAAATAACAAGGATAACGTGGGCCTGCGGGGGCCCGCGAGCGAGTGGCGACCACGAAGGAGGCCGTGTCATGTGACAGGCGTGTCTTGACATGAGCGAGCTAAGAGAAAGCGAGGAGGCGGGTGGCGGAGGTGCAGCAAGAGCTCGCAGGTTCTCGTGGAAAAGCATGAGAGTTTGGGCGCGACTCGGACTCGAGTCGAGCTTGCCTCGGCTCTTGAGAGTGCCAAAGCCGCTAAGGCGAAGCCCATAAGGCCCTCCGGGAGATTGGCGTTGAAGAAAATAGCGGCGAGTAAGGCATTTTCATGCAAAGCAAGCATGTGAATGTGAGTTACATTACTTACCCGGTCGGAGCTCTCGGGGCGTTTGTAGATCTGCCTCGCAGCATGTCCGATGCTACCACATTCTACCGGGCGAGGAAGGGAGCTCGGCGGAGAAGGTCTTGGTCTCGGTATCTTGAGGCGGACATCTAGTGCCCCTTAGCGACCAGGTGAAGCAGTGGTCGAGCTCCTAAGGTAGCCGAACAGGCCATGAAGGGCCTCATAGTTGGTTTGTGGCCGAGAGGCCATGCACAGGAGCTACTTGGCTGGTCTGGTGGTGGTGGATCGTGTCCCTAGGTGGGCGTCGTCAGCGCTCACTTTGCATTGAAGGTGCCCGTCGGGCCTTGCCCGATGCAAAAGTGCCTTGAGGGTAGGCTGGATCTTGAAAGCTTGGCCAGACGCGCGCCGGCCAGGCAAGGAAGTATCGCTGCGCCGAAATGTATTATAAGAGTGTCTGAAGGGTGCCGCAAGATTGCGGATGAGTGCTCAAAGATGTAATATTTGAGTAGACTCGCAATGTGTTATCTGTCTGCTGAAAACTTTGTTCATATCGCTAAGCAACGCTAATAAATTTAAAATATTACCTTCTATCGGCCGTTTATCAAATCGAGAGATGGCAAGTCGTCGGCTTCAGCCCCCATGCCACAGTCTTTGGGGTGTTAGGGATAAACTTGGCGCTCTTGTTCCCATGTTTGGGTCCATCTAGGGGCGCTCAGCATAGCGAACAAGGCAACCGGACTTATAATGCTTGAACACTCTCACTTAGCCATAGAATTCTATAATTTTAAATTTTGGCGAAGCCCCTAGTGTTTGGAAGACCGATTTCGGGGCGCTATCCACGCCTGGGCCGGATGAATCCGGTTCCTCGCTCTAAGCGGCATAAGTCTTTAGGGACTCGAAAAAACCTCTCGAACAGCGACCAGCTCTCGCCTTATCATGACGGTCAGCTTTAGCTTTCTCCACTGAGGCTCTCGCCCAGCTCAACCGGGGCGCAATCGCGATGGTTCTCCTAGTGCTTACTTAGCGATAAAGCAGAACATAAGGTACCAAAACATGGGGCAAGGCAGAGCCCAACTATTGACCCAAGACATGATTGAACCGATGCATATAATGCTATAAGTTGAGGTGCAGCACTTGTGAAAGTGTTAGGACTTATCATACCATAATCACGAGGAACTTAAGCCCCTGGTGTGTTTGGCGTACCATAGTGTCTGGATGCAACATGTCATAAGCGAACATATATAAAAAAGAAATGCAAGTATAAGCAAAAAAGTAGCATTGTTTATTGAAATCTGCCATGGATGCGAGCGATACAAATAGTCACGGTAAGCAAAGTTGGACTATTAAACATGTCCCCTCGAGGGGTAGGCTTGAATGGTGTATTAAGCAGGTTTAATGCTCGTAAAGGAGACCACACAGATGTTAAATCGTAGCCTTTCTCCTTCCTAGCTGTTGCATCGTGAGTCTGGCAGGTCTCTTGCCGGACAAGGCCTCTGGTGAGCAGTCTGTGGGTAAAAGAAAGAAAAAAAAGAAAGAGTGACACACTTAGGAGCCCTGGTGTGGTTGAGCCGCACTTTGGTCTGTCGTGGTGGTGCCCTCCCCTATGCCCATGGTATTTCGGGCGTAATGATGTGCATAAGGACTGGTCTTACAATTATGCAAGGGCTGGGGTTGGGGCCGCATTACTCTGGCGATGCTCGGAACATGCCGGTGGTCTTGTTGTATGTTACTCGGGTGCGTTGGCGTGTCCGGTAAGCAATGGCGGACTCGAAAATTACTGAAGAGGCTGCTCGTATACGCGCGAGCGTGTGTGTTCCTCCGTTCGGAGGGCATTGATGTTTCCGTTGACCGTGATGACTCCTCGAGGGCCTGGCATCTTGAGCTTGAGGTATCGTGTCACGGTACGCGTTGAACTTTACAAATGCGGTCCGTTCGGCGAGCATGATAGCCGCTTGAGCAGGACTATATCAAGATTAACTCCTCGCCGGAAGTTATCCGGGGATCCGAAGACCACTTCCAGTGTAACCGAGCCTGTACAATTGGCCTCTATACCTGGTATGACGCCTTTGAAGGTCATCTTTGTAGGTTTAAATCTTGAGGGGTCTATGCCCATCTTGCGCCTTGTGTCTTGATAAAGCAGGTTCAGGCTTTGCCGCCGTCCATCGGGACTCGGTGAGTGAAATCCATCGGCGATTGGGTCTAAAACCAATGCGGCGAATTCCGCCATAAGCGGATCTTGGTGGGGTGATCCCTTGATCAAAAGTGATCGAGCAAGAGGACCATGGATTGAACTTGGGGTGGTGGCTCCATCGCATATACATCCCTAAGTGCGCTTCCGCTCCCTCTTGGGTATGTGGGTTGCGTATATCATGTTTACCGTCCGCACTTGTGAAACCCTTACATCCTCTCTTGTTACGTGGCGGGTCTCTTCCTCGTCATCGCTATACAGCCTTGTCGTTGTTTTCGACAATTAACTTGCCTGCTTAAATACCCAACAATCCTGTTGGTGTGATTAGCTGGCTTTTGAAGTGCCATGTATCGGCAAAAGCGGTCAGTATTCGGTCCAAATTGGGCGGACCGGAGTAGTTCTTTTGAATGGCTTCTTCCGCTGACGGGTTTGGAGCCTCACGAATCCGGCGTTGGCTTTGCCGTATCCTCATTATTATCGCCGTTAATCGCGGCGTTTGTTTTTATTGCGTCGACTTGCCATTGCGGTCCTTGCTATCCGGACTGCGAAATTTTCTTTGAGGTTGTTCTTTGCGGGCTAGCCGGCTGTCCTCTCCAGCGAAGCGGGTCATAGTGATGTGAGGGCTGCCATTGATTTGGCTTTTCTGTCCTAGGTGCGGGCCAGCCACTCGTCCGGACGGTCGGCGATTTGATTTTTCTTTGTTAGGAACCGTGTCGAATTATGCGGCGATTAAATCAGCTGCTGAATTATGTGGCTTAGGTCATATTGGCGTCGGTGGTGGCACATATGTGCCCTGGAAGTTTTCAAGGAATGCGGCTTCGAGGTCCTCCCAACTCCCAATTGACTCTGGCGGCAAGCTGTTAAGCCAATGCCGAGCTGGTCCTTTAAGCAAGTGGGAGATATTTGATGGCATGGAGATCGTCACCTTGGGCCATATGGATATGAAGGAGAGTCTTCAATCCAAACCGCGAGTCTGTTGTGCCATCGTAGGATTCAATGTTCACGGGTTTAAACCACGAGGATTTGATGATCCATTACTTCATCACGTGAAGCATAGTGGGTGTCTTGGCGCCTCTATCTTTGGGCTATATCACGGCGTAGCTCAAGAGAGCTTTGTCTCTTGTGTTGACCCGGCGGAGTTCTTTATGTCGGCCGACACGGTAGTCGTCGGCGCTTGTCGTGGGGCATACGTGATCCGTAGATCGATCTTGATTGTCTTGCCTTGTCCTCAATATGTCTATAAGTCCGGCGCATTCCCGTAACCCGGCTTTTCGGCGGTGCGAGTGCGGCCTAATGGAGGGCCTAGAGGCCTCTGTCGCTGACCACGGTGGTGGTCCGTCCCGTATTGTCTTGCTGGTGATGAGGTTTATCTCCTCCTCCTCTAATCGGGGAGCAACTTGCGTTTTGGGTAGCTTTTGGAGGGCGTTCGAGTTCATACTCTTGACGCGAGGACTTGATCCATCTGTCGGCTAGCGAGATCTTGATCAGCTCGGGCTGTTCTTGCTTTTTCTTTAGGCTGTTTGCGTGGCCATAAGCCTGCGTTTAAAAGCTCTTGTTCGGCGGGATCCTCGGGCACGGCAATTCGTCGTCGTTGAGGCTTGCCTGCGTCTCCGGAGGAGGCATGTAATTATCATCCTCTACCTCTTCATCGCGCTCTCTCGTGAGGCTGGCTTCTTCCTCCTGCTTACGACTCTTGTTGGAGGGGTTATCTTCACACTCTACGGGGTGTTATTATCTCGGTGCGGAATCTCCATTCTTCTTTGTGGCGGGATTTAATGGCGCCTTGTTGGCCTTGGCGCTTGGGCTGTTTCTTGGAGAATCATCTCCTTTGCTTCTTCGCCATTCCCATCCTTTGGGATGTCCACCGTATATATGTCATATGGTGAGGTGGTCTTCCGGTGCCCGTGGCGCTGGTTCTTAGTAAATCTCGGCATCGTCGTCCATACCGTCGATGTCTTGAATCGTAGTCTAACATGTCGCTTAGATGGTCGGCAGTGGCTACAAAGTGGGTGGTGGGTGGGTTTTGAATTTCTTCGTCGTCCGCATCCCAACCGTCATCCATGATCGGCAGGGCTCTCTTGATAACGAGAGATACTTTAGCTAATTGAGGATGTCGCCAATGGGTGAATGATGAAAGATGTCTGCAGCGGTGAACTCCATGATCGGCCCAATCGGTTCGATTGGTAGGAAGCGAGGAGGTTGGTCGACAAGGAGTCCGGCACCTCGAGTCACAGGCTTTACAAGGGACAAGGCGATGTTCGGCTCCATCGCCGTAGAGGTTGCAGCCCCCGAGGCGGTGTCTAGCCACCCGTCCTTGATCTGCGCGGTTGGCTCCGAATTAAGGGTGGGCGGACTCATGTGCAGCCTCTAGGGCACCGTCCGGCAGGAGAGCTAAATCATGCCCATCGTGGCGATGCCGCATGCCTTCGGGCGTGGCTCGAATCCATCGAAGATCAAGTCTCCAGCGGATGTCGGGCGTGAAGTTTAGGCTTCAAATATGACCTGATGGCGGGCGTAGCTTCGATCTGCTCGGATGGCCAAGCGAATTGGCCCATGATACAAAGCCGCCCGAACACGAAAATCTGTCAGGGAGAAAAGTCTCACCTGGACTGCGTCGTTGTTGATGATTGAAGGAGCCATCAAGCCTATCGGTGATGACCGGAGGAACTCTCAATGAAAGCACCAATGTCGATTGTCAAAACCGGCGGATCTCGAGTAGGGGTCCCGAACTATGCGTCTAGGCGGATGGTAGCAGGAGACAAGGGACACGATGTTACCCGAGGTTTGGGCCCTCTCGATGGAGGTAAAACCCTACTCTGCTTGATTGATATTGATGATATGGGTAGTACAGAGTGGATCTACCACGAGATCAAGGAGGCTAAACCCTAGAAGCTAGTCTATGGTATGATTGTTGTAATGGTTGTTAGTCCTATGGACTAAAACCCTCCGGTTTATATAGGCACGAGGAGAGGGCTAGGGTTACTGAGTCGGTTACAATGGTAGGAGATCTACATATCCGTATTGCCAAGCTTGCCTTCCACACCAAGGAAAGGCCCATCCGAACACGGGACGAAGTCTTCGTCCGGCTATCCGGACACCCCCTAGCCTAGGACTCCCTCAAGAGCATTGGGAGGACACCGGCTGCTTCTTGCACCTTGAGTTGATCCGTTGAGCTGAACATGATGGCGCCGTGGACCATCTAAGAGCGCGTGGCCTCGAGCATGGGGAGGACTGCATTCACCTCATGAGCAAACTACTTGAGATCTTGTTTGAGAGGTGGGGCTGGGCACCGCCCAAGATGCAAGCGATAGCAGACGGCTCCTGGAAGCCCCCTATCCCCTCGTCCTAATGATGGTCGTCATTCCTTCTTGGCGGTGGTGGCAGAGGAGGAAGGCCTACGTTGCCTTGTGGGCGATCCTCACTAGGCTGATCCCTCCAAGCCCACTCGCGAGGCCGGTCCTGCCAGCGGTCCTTGTGAGGCCGGTCATGCCACCCTTGGCGAGGGCCACGGTTGTCCCATCGTCCTCCACCTCTTCCTCCACCTCGGCCATAGCCCCGATCCTTGCGCTCGGGGCGTTGACCGATGCGGCCTTCTCTCATGGCTCTGAGCTCTTAGGCATTCGTTAGTGTTGTGGGTATGGAGATCGTGGTACACGTAGTACCGGCTGCCCTTGGACGACTCCAGCTGGTCCATGCCGTGCTTCGTATCCGGCTCTGCTGTGAGCACAGCTGCTCCTTTGCACTTCACATCCTTCACCTTGGATTTCTTCTCTTCTGGATCTGCAGCTGGCAGCTCGAGAAGGGAGAGGCGTCCCTCCTCAGCCCTTGCGCGCGGTACGCAGGTTGAACAGCTCGAGCGTGCAGATCTTCGTGGATGTAATTCCTTCTTCATCTTGGCGTTGCGGGGCCGTCGGAAGCGCCGAGATGATGGCCTCCTCTGTCACCTTAGGAATCTTGAGGCGAGCGCTGTTGAAGCGCTGGATGTACTTCTGCAAGGTCTCTCCGGGTTGCTGCTTGATGCGGCGCAGGTCACCCACGGTCGTTCGACGGTCGCGAGTGCCTTGAAAGTTGGCGATGAAGCGGGTGCGCATCTCATCCCAGGAGACAGGTTCAGGAGCCAGGTGCGGGCACCGTCCTTGAGCACCATGGGAAACCAGTTCGCCATGAACTTTTCATCCCCGTTGGCCGCTTCGATGCCCAGCTCGTAGAGCTGCAGGAACTCCGTGGGGTGGCGGTCTTTGTCATAGCGAGGAGGCAGGTTGGCTTGAACTTGCGGCGAGGCGACTGCTGCGTAGCTTCGGTGGTGAAAGCGCGGCTTGCGGTGTGCTTGGGGCTCTCTGGCGGCGTGGTGCTTGCTCCTAAAGATTCCAGCGCCGCTACCGAGAACAGAGGTCTTGACATCTTTGGCGCGAGGATGCGGTCATGGCGTGCGGTCTGCGAAGCTGCGAGCACCTTCTTGGTGACGAGGATTTCTTGGCAGCTCCTTTCTTGTCGTCTCTGGTATTTGGGCCGGTGGATCTCGTCCGAGGGCAGCGCCTTGGAGCAAAGCGCCTACTTGGGAGGAGGTGGCGGAGGCACCTCTGAGCTGCATCACCCAGCGCAGGATGGAGGCGAGGCGGCGGAGGGGCAGCGGGGAGCCCCTGCTTGGTGCAGCTTCGATGATGCGAGCGAGCCACTCCTCGTAGAGGTCGTTGGTGGGACGGTAGTGCAGGAGCTCACGCGCCAGGAGCAACGCGGCGTGCGTGTCCGTGGGAGCGCGACGGGCATGCAATGAGGAACCAGCTGGGGTCAGCGATGGGGTGGCGGTGCGGCCTTCCCGCCGCACCGAGGGATGCAGCAACGAGGCCTGCTGCTCTTTCCCCGCTGGGCCGGTGGAGGCCTTGGCGGTAGGCGAAGAGGAACAACGGGGACACCCGCCGACGGGAGCCGTCTGGGCGACGCGGCCGGCGAGAGCGGCCCGACGCTCGGTGCGAGCCAGCGGCGTCGACCATGAACCTGACAGACGATCGAGCGGGCAGCGGAAGAAAGATTCCGGCGCACCCCTACCTAGCGCGCCATATGTCGGATGTTGGGTTCCGGCAGACCCTTGAGGTTCGAACTCTAGGGTGCGCACGAAGATCTTCCCCCTACCAATCCACGTCCAACCGTCTCGCGAGAATCTTAGCTAAACGATGAACGACATGAGGGACACAAGACTTATACTGGCTCGGGCCACCGTTGTGGTGTAATACCCTACTCCAGTGTGTGGTGTGGTGGATTGTCTCAGGGGCTGATGATGAACAGTACAAGGGGGAGAACACCCTCACGAGAGGTGTTCTTGAGCTAGTGTGGTGTTCTCGTAGGAAAGGATTCGGTCCCCGTTGGCTTGGTGGGAACTCGATGCCTTCCTGCTGTGGTGGCTATCTCTATATATAGAGGCCCTGGTCCTCTTCCCAAATATTGAGCGGGAAGGGCGCCAACAGCGGCCATTTGGAAGGGAACATCTAGTACAAGCTATCTGACTAAAGTTGGCCTTGGCTGCCAAAACCTTGGCGATGGCGCCATCTTGGGCTCCACGGTGACCTCCATCCTGCCGCTCTGCTGGTCTTGGTATCGTTGCACGAAATGGTAACCTTTGCACGATGCCTCGGTACTCACGCGTGTGCTTGCCCCTTGCACCAAGAGGAAACAAGGACAACTGCGCTTGAGACCGGCGCCCTTTGGCGCCCGCTGGTCTCGCTCGTCACGGCTTGCGTCACGAGCACCTCACGAGTACCCTTGCCTTGATCTCTCCGCCCCTCGTGAGCACACTGGCGAGGCAGCTCTGAGGAAGCCTTGCATCGTGCGCCCCACGAGGCAGCCCCTCGCGAGGTCTTGAGTTTGCGTTGATGAAGATGGGCGTCTTGGGCCACCACTTGAAACCACGCGCCGCGGGCCATGAGCGAGCAAGTCTAGGGACCCCATTCCCGGGCCTTGGTGAAGCAGGTGATCGAGCGCATAAGGCTGCTGAACTAGCCATGAAGGATTTAATTATCCGGCTATGGCCCGTGAGCCGATTCAAGCAGCTACTTCGGGCTCGTGAAGCAGCTTGTGAGTGCTTGCCCTCGACTTCGAAGTCATCAGCGGTCGATGCTGTATGGAGGTAGTGAATGGCCTTCGCCCACACAAAGGTGCACTAGGGAAGATGGATCACGAGAAAAGTGATGACGAGGGACGCCGGAAGGGAAGGAGCACCGCAAGCCCGATTGTATTATGATAGTGTCTGAAAGGATCCGCCTTCTTGGTGAACAATGCACCAAGGACATTATATTTCCATGAATCTGATCATGTTGTCCTTTGTAATATTGAACAAGGTCATTTCTATTATTTATTGCCTATTATTTGGAAGTTTTTCCTCCTGCTTGGCGGCGTTTATATATTAATCGAGAGTTGGCGATCGTAAACCTTTACGTAGAAATGCGGGGTGTTAGGGATAAACATGAGCACTCTTTATCGATTTTGGGTCCTTGAAGGAGGTGTTGACACAATGAACACGGCAAGCGGACTATAAGGCTTTATCAATCTCCTTAGCCATAGGAGTTTGACAAAAGGAAGGTAGGCGCAGCCCTGGTGTTCGGAAGACATACGAGGACTCTATAGGCTTTTGATCGGAGAAAAGCTGATCCATCATGCGCTGCATTAGTTATCGCATAATGCGGACAAAATCATAAAAGATTTTACAACCTCTCGAACAGGTGACCAGCTCTCGCCGTATCATAATGATCGGTTTTGGCTTTCTCTCTTGGCGCTCCTCGGAAGCAGGGACACAATCGCAATAGTTCTCCCTATGCGCCCTAGCCGATATAAGCGGAACATAAGGCAACAAAACATAGGAGCCGGGCAAACCCAACTATTGCCCCAAGACATGATTCGGAGCTGATACATATAATGCTATAAGTTTGGGGTGCCGAAGGACCATGAAGGTGGTCGGACTTTATTGCCGTATTATGGGTACAATGAAGCCCCTGGCATATTAAGGCATATCGCGATGTACGGATGCCATTTGACAAAGAGTGTCAATAAGAAACAACAACAGATAAGCGTCATATAAAGCCACATGTTGTAATAGAATAACACGTTGATGCGTATGAGTATAGGTAATGTGATAAAAATAAATATGACTTCGGAACCTGCTGAGACCAGGCGGGAGGAGGCTGTGTGCGGATCCGGAGTGTGGTCGGATGGTCATCTAGGGGAATATCTAAGGATTCCCTTGTGCATTCAAGCTGTTTCCATGTCACCAGTCCTGGCCTATGCAAAAGTGAACCTGCAAAGGAAATGCAAGAAACGTTTGGGTGCCACGTCGCAGTTGAATCGCAGTGTGTGGCCTATCCAAGCTTTGCCTCCGTTCTTGCCAGTGTTTTAATTAAGCTCGGACGGGCGGGCTATCCTGCTGTAGTAGTTCAGACTCCTTAGCGGTGTCGGGAGTTTGGCCGTCGACTTGAGTTCGATTGAAAGATGCCACTCGTTGCTTACCTGCTTAAAGCGGCGGTATACTCTTGATGCAGAGGGGAGTTTGGCCTTGCCATTAAGCATTATGGCGCCCGCGTGGACGGGCATCTTGAGTTTATGGTAGGCATAATGTAGCCTGCGTTGAATCGAGCAAAGCGGTTAAATGCGGCGATGCAAGATAATTACTGCGAAAGGGGCGATGTCGAAGATTAACTCTTGATGCGGTGGTGTCCGGTGATCGAAGACTACCTCGAATAATGGAGCATGTACAGCGGGCCCCACACTGGTATCTCTCCTAATAATAAAGCACGGATTGAGTCTCCGGGTTCACCGTCGCGTCCTTTTTACACAAAGGCTCCTGTGGTTTTTTGCAATAAACCCGCACTCCATGAAGTATGTTTGTTTAGTCAAAAAAACGTTTCGATCCAGCACCCTTCGTCCGCAAGGAAAAATAAATTGAGGCGTGCGGGGATCGAACTCGCGCCCTGCGTTACTATCGATGGGAAGGAACCAGCTGGGCTAGCTGCCCTTTCTTTCTGGCCGCCCGCTCACCGTCATCGCACTTTTGCTAAAAACCCCTTGTGTTTTTCAGTAATACAACCCGCATTCCTCTTTTAGTTTGAGAAGACGTGCTCGTCCGTCCGAACGCCTCGATCCCCTTTTTCCGCCCAAGCAAATTGACGGCGGCTACAGCTGCATCTCTTGCTGCTCGCCACCGCCATCGACGCCAACCTCCCACAAGTGGTTGCTGCCTCCATGGATAGCGCCGCTCTCGACCAATCCGATGAGGTCGGGACGCCACCCGCTTGCGAGCCTCCACCCGAGCGCCCTGCTCTACAACGCAGCACGTGCCGCCCTCCGCTGCCAAATCGGCACCCACGGGGCCACACTCTGCGTCGGCTGCACCGACCTCCGTGCGCTGCCGGACGAGAAAAAAAACCACGCCGTCTGTCTCCCACACGAACGTGAACGGAGGTGGAGCCGTGGAACAGAGGAGGCTCGGGGCGACATGACTTCTGCGATGGTGTCATGGCGGTGGCGGACATGACCCGAGGCAGACAGCTGCTGAAGATGGAAACGAGGCCAAACCCCATGTAGTCGAAGGCAAAGGGCTCCTCGGGCAAAGAAGAAGCCGGAGGGGAGCAACCCTTGCCCCGCTCGGACAGGAGCTCATGGTGGGGCAGCGTTGTGGCCCTCGTCGGCCGGTGGCTTGGAGGTGCCGGTCCGAGGCGGCAGCGACGCATTGGTGGGTGGGGGCGAGCGAAATTAGGCAACGGCGGCTATGGCGTCTCCATGGAAAGCAGGGGGAGGCGAAGGACAAGGAGGCGCAGGAGGGTGCAATAGGAGAGGAGGAAGCGGTGGACGGCAACGGCGGCTAGACCCCGCAAGTGTTGGCGGGCTGCCAGATCTGGCGAGCAACAAAGCCACTGCACATCGGCCCTGCTGGCCCCGTCGCCACGAGCCACCCATCTGGAGGAGGGGCTCCATGCTACCTCTTGAGCACTGCGTTGGATTTCCCCGAAGAGGAGAGGATGATGCAGCAAAGTAGCGTAAGTATTTCCCTTAGTTTTTGAGAACCAAGGTATCAATCCAGTAGGAGACCATGCACAAGTCCCTCGTACCAACACAAAACGATAGCTACTACTTAACCAGCGATTAGGGGTTGTCAATCCTTCACGGTCACTTACGAGTGAGATCGATAGAGATGATAAATAATATTTTTGGTATTTTTGATAGATAGATGCAAAGTGAAAAGTAAAAGGCAAAGTAAAAACAAAGCAAGTAATAAGTAAAGGAGATTGATATGATGAGAATAGACCCAGGGGCCATAGGTTTCACTAGTGGCTTCTATCAAGAGCATAGATTTTCTACGGTGGGTGAACAAATTGTGTTGAGCAATTGAAAGAATTGAGCATAGTTATGAGCATATCTATGTAATGATCATGCATATAGGCATCACGTCCGAGACAAGTAGATCGAAACGATTTTGCATCTACTACTATTACTTCACTCATCGACCGCTATCCAGCATGCATCTAGAGTATTAAGTTAAAAAGCAGAATAGCATGTAAGCAAGATGACATGGTGTAGAGTGGTAAATTCATGTAATATGATAAAACCCCATCTTGTTATCCTCGATGGCAACAATACAATACGTGCATGCAACCCAAAGGTCACATAAGATTAAACCCAAAGCTAAGCACTTCTCCCATTGCAAGAACAACCAATCTAGTTGGCCAAACCAAAGGATAATTAGAAGAGACTTGCAAAGATAACTCAATCATACATAAAAAGAATTGAGAGGATTCAAATATTTTTCATAGATAAGCTGGATCATAAACCCACAATTCATCGTTCTCAACAAAGACACATAAAAAAGATTACATCGAATAGATCTCCACGAGAGAGGGAGAACATTGTATTGAGATCAAAAGAGAAGAAGCCATCTAGCTACTAGCTATGGACCCGAAGGTCTAAAGTAAACTACTCACACTTCATCGGAGGGGCTATGGTGTTGATGTAGAAGCCCTCCGTGATGGATGCCCCCTCCGGTGGAGCTCCAGAACAGGCCCCAAGATGGGATCTCATGGATACAAAAGGTTGAGGCAGTGGAATCAGGTTTTTGGCTCCTGTTCTGATCGTTTGGGGATATGTAGGTATATATAGGAGGAAGGAGTACGTCGATGGAGCAACAGGGGGGCCACGAGGCAGGGGGCGCGCCCTCCACCCTCGTGACCGCCTCTAGCACTTCTTGGAGTAGGGTCCAAGTTTCCTGGATCACGTTCGCTGAGAAAATCACGTTCCCGAAGGTTTCATTCCGTTTGGACTTCGTTTGATATTCCGTTTCTTCGAAACACTGAAATAGGCAAAAAACAACAATTCTGGGCTGGGCCTCCGGTTAATAGGTCAGTCCCAAAGATAATATAAAAGTGGAAAATAAAGCCCAATATAGTCCAAAACAGTAGATAAAGTAGCATGGAGCAATCAAAAATTATAGGTACGTTGGAGACGTATCAGGCATCCCCAAGCTTAATTCCTGCTCGTCCTTGAGTAGGTAAATGATAAAAAAGAATTTTTGATGCGGAGTTGTACTTTGGCATAATTTCAATGTAAATCTTCTTAATTGTAATATGAATATTCAGATCCGAATGATTCAAGACAAAAGTTCATATTGACATAAAAATAATAATACTTCAAGCATACTAATCAAAGCAATCATGTCTTCTCAAAATAACATGGCAAAAGAAAGTTTATCCCTACAAAATCATATAGTTAGGCTATGCTTCATTTTCGTCACACAAAGATGTTCCCAACTTCTATACCCCGATGACAAGCCAAGCAATTGTTTCATACTTAAATAATCTCAAACTTTTCAACCTTCACATAATACATGAGCATGAGCCATGGATATAGCACTATGGGTGGAATAGAATATGATGATGGGGATTGTGTGGAGAAGACAAAAAGGAGAAAGTCTCACATTGGCGAGGATAATCAGCGGGCTATGGAGGTGCCCATTGTCATGGTACTAAGGCCAGACGGTAGAATGAAGTGCGTATGGAGAGGCAAGATCCTAGCTATGGAGCGGTTGTACCGCAAAGGGATTTCTGAGTTGAGGCCCTTCTCGGAGGAAGTAACAGCCCTATGTCTCGGAGCCAGGCGGTCGACTAGATTATATCGTATGAGTTACAGGGTGCGAACCCTTTACCTTGAGGAGGGTGGCTTATATAGTGTGCCGGACCCCTCCGGCCCTCGATTATCTGAGGGTTTAAAGTACATAAAGGATTGGCGTTCTTGATAGCGTCCTACATAAAGTGTCATCATGGCCATAAAGACTACTTAATTACAGACCGTTTGGATCTGAGTGGCTCTTGATCTCTGGTGGTGAGTGGGTCTTCATGGTGAATGCCTTGAGTCTGTCAAGTGGATTCCCTCTTGGTCATTGGAAGGCAGCTTCTTAATGAAGATGTCCTTGGGGAGGTACTTTGGACAGGTCCGCAACCCTACCCTAGGTACATGACTTCATCATTAGCCCCCGAATGGACCGAGGTTTGAGTGAGGAAGGAGTTGATAATCTTTCCGACCTGTTTTTGGTGTTACGAGCATGTCTCATCTTGGATCAATGACCTTTTTAATGATGGCATCAACTTTTTTGATCGCCTTGATCCATTCTTTTCTTCTGTCAGTGAACTTTTGAACTTGGTGAACTTACGGCGATGGATCGTAGAAATCTACCGTCGACAGGTTGCTCTGCCGTTAAGCGGATTTTGTGGGATCGGATTTTGGTAAGCCTTGTGAAGCGGGTGGACCCCATACTCGGATTGGATAAGGCGTGAAGCGCCTCGATTTCTCGCCGCCTTTTTACGCACATATGTTGCAGCGATTGTTTGAGATTTGTGAGGACCGCCGGGCCTACTGTCAACCACACTCGGGCGTCTCTATATAAGGTGCAGGCGAGGTTTTTGAGCAGTGCATCTCCATTCCTCCCTCCGCCTCTCTCACCCGCTTTCTGCGCCCGCCTTTGCCCTGCCCATCCACTCCTCGCGTGCCTGCGGTGGCGATGGTGAAGGAGAAAGGCGGTAGCCTTGGAAGGCGGCGAAGAAAGCGGCGGCGGCGGTGAAAGCAATGGGAAGAAGCGACGAGTCGGGGTGGATCTTTGTCGAGTCCCTTTGCCGCAAGGTTGGGTCAAGGAGATTGGATCCGCTCGACCATCACCAGGCGGATCTCAACGACACAGCCAGCGAGGGGCTGATCTCTCATGGGTGACAAGACTTAGGGGACAGTGGCAACCGCAGCCACAAGAGGGTGAGTGTGTTCTCCTAGCCACTCATGTAGATGTGATTCTCCACTGCCAGATTCTTTTCTTCGAGGTTTACGAACTTCTTTGGGGCACAACTCCACCATTTCCTCCCAATTCCATTGCCTATCTTTCTTTGCTTTCGTGTCCATGTCGAAAACTTCACAGGTTGTCGACCTTGGGGTCTCTTTAAGCACATATTCACATCGCTCACTGGAGCGGTGAAAAAAGAAGTCCGGATGATGAGAGGACCAAGGTTATCCGGATGTGTGGGGTCTTGGGATCCAAATGAGGAGTAAGAGTGCTTTTCGGCCATGACCCTTCTGAGTCGGCTAGAGGTGGCGATCGACTGGTTCTCTGCCAAGGCAGTCGGCCTTGAGGCGGTCATTTGGACTCCTCCGTTCTCCATGGACCGAGTGAACAAACTCTCTTCTCTGAAGGTGCTCCACGAGGAAGCTTCGAGTAAAAATGTTGATGGGCGTGTAGTCGGCTTGTTCGGGATGGAGTGATGGGTATGGACCTTGGAGGTCTTCCTTGACGGTGTATTCAACCACTTCAATACCGAGGCCACCCGATGTGGCGTCTTGTGTCTTGAAGACACCACTCGGGTCCATCGAAGCGATCAGCGGCGCCACCTTTGGAGAGGTGGATGGCGCCATCACGAGGAATAAGGACAACCCTCGAGGGGCTAAGAGGATCCCACCACTCGGCCGTACCTACCAACCGGACCACGGTATGACCGCTTATCCCGATTGTGATCTTGTTTTATTCATTACATTTCCTTGCATATCGATTCGATTGACCTTTGCCTTGTTTTGTTGTCTATCGGGCCACCATTGAGTTGTACTCGATGCCTAATGGGCATAAGCACCGGTGAGAGGAGGAAGGAAGTGGGGCGGCAGGAGGAGTGGGATTCGGATCTTGATGATGGCGATGAAGATGATGACTTCTGTTGAGGAGGAAGAGGAGGAGGAAGTTGCACCTCCTCGTTGAAAGGCGCTCAAAGCTTGTCCATGATCTGCAGCCGGCGTGGTAAGGGGTTCGCCAAATCCTTGATCGACCAAGCGTCCTCGGACGACTTCTCGGTGCCGGTGAGAAAGCTCGAAGCAATCTCGAGTGGCGCCCGTCGAAGCGGCGAAGGTCTTACCGAAGATGAAGATGGTGATCCCACTATCTCGGGGTAATGGTGTAACCAGGTTTTCGGTTTCACATGAATTTACTCTTGGTGACTCATGAGCTGATCGGTGACTTACGGGGCTGCGGTCTTTGCTGCGCCGATACCTTGGCGAGTGAAGATCACGAGATGGAAGATCTTGTCACTTCAAAACCTGGTATAACTTTTGTAGTTCCGTCTCGGTCGGTTGGCTCTTTGTCTCTAATTTTGATTCTTTTTGCAGCTCCATCTAACGTCGTTATTGACCTTCGGCGGCGATGGCGAGGAACCACTAAAGCGGAGGAGGAGCGAAGCGTCTGCTGGCAAAGCGACTTCGGGATGTGTCGGCACCGAGGCGTTAGTGCGTGGAGGGACAACGTCCTCGGCCTACCGTATCGCTGCGGTGCCAGCGAGAGTGCTTGCCCGCCGTGCGTCGAGTGCTGCTCAGCCTTGGTTTTCTCGACCCACCGTCGAGAGGACCAAGCCAGTCTTGCTAAAAAACATCGCCCGGGCGGTCATGATGGAGCAAGTGAAGGCAATCCGAGGCGCCCGGTCGGGCAGCTTATGGCCTTGATTCAGCTCTTGAGGTAATGTTGGTCAATAGGTCACCGCCTGTTACATTAGGATATGCTATCTAAAATCCTTCTCTCTGAAAATTTTAGTATCGTCGTACACCTTTGGGTGTGTTGATTGAAATTCTGGATTAGTGGGGGCACGCTGGTGCACCCAGAGTGTAATCCCAAGGCTATGGTGGGCTGCGGCGATCGACCATAGTCTTTATGTCTTAAGATTTTCTTGACTCGATCGGTCGAATGGATTCATAGACCGGTGGGGGGCACGCTGAGTGCACCTTGGAGTGTAATCCCGAGGCTGTGGTGGACTCTTGGCGATCGACTATAGTCTGATGATAACATTTTTTGAGCTATTTGCTGGTCGGTGATCGACTCTAGCTGATAGAACTAGTGGGGGCATGCTGAGTGCACCTTGGGTGTAATCCCGAGACTATGGTCGAATGTTTATATTAATTTGTAGTCTTAATAATGCTATGATTTTTCCTTAGTCACTTTCGGAGTGAACTCTTTTGACATCTGTCGATTGGCTCTTGCGAAATCTTGCGAGCTTGCGGCTCGTTACCTGAGTTGGAGAACAAGCAAATCCAGCTCGAGCTTGATCTGAAACTTGTCCGGAGAACTTCACGAAGTCAAGGAGGAAGCAAAAGGTATGTTTGGTGAGAACCTCGGCTATTTTTTCCTCTCGTCCGTTTAGTCGATCTCCTTGTGACTTCTTGAGACAAAGCGAGGATGCTCGAAGAAGAAAGACCTTGATTTGGCTGAGATCACGAGAAAGAGGCTTTAGAAGACCAAGCTCATGATGATGAAGCTGGCTTCAATCACCAAGCTTGAAGAAAACACCAATCTGAAAGCTGCTCTTGATCTGACGACAAGGAGTCATTGGTGAAGAGTGACAAGATTGCCTTGGTGACAAGGCGGTGAGTTGGTGGGAAAGAAGAATGATCTGGAGGCTTATACGGGGGCTGCAAGAAGCTATTCCTCATGCTTGAAGGTAATCTTTTATATCAAATAGACATTTTAACTATGATCTAGCCATCGGACTCTTGTCTTGACTTTGGGGTTGTGCTTGCGAGTTACGCAAAACTTTGAAGAGGAGACTGGTGTTGGAAATAAACCTCGATCCCATCAACTCCCTGTGAAAGATGAAGTTGCTATGAATGTGCTCGACTTGAATCTCGGCGTCGCTGCTGTTGTTGACTATCTACATAAGGCTGAAGGTGCAACTTCCGCATCGACACAACACTCTGGCCAGAGAGATGCTTGAGCGACCTCGAGTCTCGATGATTTGGTGAGCGAGGTTCCAAGTCGAGTGCGAGGAATGGAAGAAGTCTTCTGCCCGGTCTTGGCGCAGATGTTGCTCTGTCTCGGCCCATGTTCACTTTGCAAGGAGGGCGTGAGGACAAGTGGCAGCCCTTAAGGTGGCCAATACAAAGAAGCATGATTTCCGATCTTTCATGGAGACCTTCATCGCTGCTGCCACTCGGATTGCAGATGGAATCGACACGGGCAATTTGTTGCACCCTCAGCCCTCCATAAGAGGGTAAAAAACAATGCTTGATACTTTAAATTTGCCTCGGTATGCGAGTGATTTTTATAACCGATAAACCTTAACGGGCTTAGCGCTGAGCACTTCGGTTCCGTAAGGCGTTATCTGAGCTTGAATTGACGTTGAATATGTTAGCATCTGGTATGAAGTGTCTTTTGCGAGGCTGGGATGAAGCACTTATTGCAATCGACTTGTTCTTCAACACACTTAGGCAAGCAGGGCTGCAGCTAAGCCTCAGAGTGGGAGGTCCGCTCTCCACTCGGTAGGATTCTCAAAAACTTAGGCGCTGGGCTGCAACTAAGCCCGTGAGTGGGAGTCTGCTCTCCACTCGGTGGGATTTTCAAAAACTTAGGCGGCTGGGCTGCAGCTAAGCCCCAGTGGGAGGTCTGCTCTCCACTCGGTGGGTTTTCAAAAACTTAGGCGGCTGGGCTGCAGCTAAGCCCCAGTGGGAGTCTGCTCTCCACTCGGTGGGATTTCAAAAACTTAGGCGGCGCTGGGCTGCAGCTAAGCCCCAGTGGGAGGTCTACTCTCCACTCGGTAGGATTTTCAAAAACTTAGGCGAGCGCTGGGCTGCAGCTAAGCCCCCGAGTGGGAGGTCTGCTCTCCACTCAGTAGGATTTTCAAAAAATTAGGCGAGCGCTGGGCTGCAGCTAAGCCCCCGAGTGGGACGTCTGCTCTCCACTCGGTAGGATTTTTGCAGCATTTCTCTGAGGAAGAAGGCATCAATCGACCAGCACCTTGTCCTCCTTGCGGAGAGCACATTATACTTGTGGCGTAGCTCGGAAGAAGAGAGTAGCAGTCGACCTGCACCTCGTCTTCCTTGCGGAGCGCACGTTATACTTGTGGCGTAGCGATCGACCTTCTTGGGCGCTGCGTTATACTTGTGGCTTTCGGAAGAAGAGGTAGCGATCGACCTGCACCTCGTCTTCCTTGCGAACACATTATACTTGTGGCGTAGCTCGGAAGAAGAGAGTAGCAGTCGACCTGCACCTCGTCTTCCTTGCGGAGCGCACGTTATACTTGTGGCGTAGCAGTCAACCTTGCGGAGCGCACGTTATACTTGTAGCTCGGAAGAAGAGGGTAGCAGTCGACCTGCACCTCGTCTTCCTTGCGAACTACGTTATACTTGTGGCGTGGCTTCGGAAGAAGAGTTAGCAGTCCACATACCTCGTCTTCCTTGTAAGCGCCGCGTTATACTTGTGGCGTGGCTTCGGAAGAAGAGTTTGCGATCGACGTACCTCGTCTTCCTTGCAGGCGCGCGTTATACTTGTGCTTAGGCGGCGCTATCTGCAGCTAAGCCCAGTGGGAGGCTGGCTCACCACTTAGTAGGATTTTATTGAAACTTAGGCGAGTACTTGGACTGCAGCTAAGCCTCGGCGGGAGGCTGGCTCACCACTCGATGGGATTTTATTAAAACTTAGGCGAGTACTTGGACTGCAGTTAAGCCTCTGAGTGGGAGGCTGGCTCACCACTCGGCAGGATATTATTAAAACTTAGGCGAGTACTTGGACTGCAGCTAAGCCTCCGAGTGGGAGGCTGGCTCACCACTCGGCAGGATTTTATTAAAACTTAGGCGAGTACTTGGACTGCAGCTAAGCCTCCGAGTGGGAGGCTGGCTCACCACTCGGCAGGATTTTAAAGTACTTAGTGAAAGCGGATTCGCAGCTAAGCCCTCGAGTGGGAGGCTGGCTCACCACTCGGCAAGGTTTTTTACAAACTTAGGCGAAAGCAGGTTCGCAGCTAAGCCACCTTGAGGAAATTTTATTGAACAAGCGAAAGTGACAACAATCACTTGGAAAATCATAACACTATTGTCTTTTGAAAAATGAACTCTGAAGTGCTTTTATTACATTTCGGCGGCTACTTAAGTGTAAAAGGCGGAGCAGCTCTGCGTTCAAGCTCGGGGCTCGTCGATCTTGTGCTCGGCGTTGTAAAGGCGATGCAGCTCCGTTGTGGAGAACCTTGGTGACAATGAAGGACCTTCCCAAGAAGGAAGCGAGCTTGTGTGGTTTGTTGATCCACTCGGAGAACCAAATCTCCTTCTGGAAGGCTCGACTCTTCACGTTTTTGGTGTGGAGCGATGCAAGTCTTCTTTGGTAAATGGTCGATCGGTCGAGCCATCTCCGTTCTTCCTCTAGAAGGTTGGCGCATCTGCCGTGCTTGTTACGCTTCAGCTTGGTGTAGAGCTCGACTCGAGGCGTTGTGAAGCAGGTCACTCGGCAAGGCCGCTTCAGCTCCGTAGACCAAGAAGAGCGGAGTTCTCGGATCGACCGCTTAGGCGTGGTCCTTAACCCCCAAAAACGAGAGGAAGTTCGTTGACCCATGCTCGGCCGCTTGCGCTTGAGATCACGCATCGATCGGGGTTTCAACCCTTTGAGAATCAAGCCATTGGCCGCTCAGCTTGTCCATTCGGTGAGGATGGCGGTGAAGCATAGTCGACTTGTGTTACTGAGATGTGCAAAGCATACAATTCCTCCGAATCAAAGTTTGACCCATTATCGGTGATGATCTTGTGTGGGACTCCATATCTGAATATCAACTCTCGATGAAGGCGACAGTGATGCCGACATCAAGGTTCTTGATGGGTTTAGCCTCAATCCACTTGGCGAACTTGTCATTGCTACCGACACATGTGTGAAACCACTTACACTTTGTTCTCAAGGGTCCAACCATATCCAGCCCCATACCGCAAAGGGCAGACAGAGTGGTATGGTCTTTAAAAGTGGCGGGCTTGTGTGACATATTGGAGTAAAATTGACATCCCTCACACTTGTCGACTATTTCTTTTGCCATTTCATTACGCTCTTGGCGATAAAATCCGGCTCGGTATGCTTTGGCTATGATGGTCGAGAAGGGCGTATGATAGTACAGGTCCCAGTGGATGTCGTCAAGATTATTCAACCTTCTTACGGCGTTATGCATTTGACCAACTCGGTCGCGCTTTCTCTGTACTGCTGTCCCTTATCACGGTAAAGGCTTTAGACCAAGCGAGACGATCTGTCGAGCCTCCTCTTCATCCTCTGGGAGCTCTTTCCTTAAGATATCTGCGATATCTGGCCTTTGTCAATCGGGGGTGATCACGGGACTTCCATGATCGGGTCGACCCTTGCTGGAACTTCAACAACAGTCGGATCCGTGACACTTTTAGGCTCTGAGCTTCTTGGTAAAGGATCTTCTTTGGTGATGGTGTATGGATATGCTCAAGAACACATCCTTGGGAATGGCTTCTCTCTTGGAACCTATCTTCGCCAAATCATCATTTGCTTGATTCTTACAGCCGGGGTATATGTTGGAGCTCTAACCCTTCAAATTTCTTTTCAAGCTTCCTCCTTGCATTGCAGTATCCGGTCATGGCTGGGCTTCTAACGTCCCTCCTTCATCACTGAATGGCCACCAAATCTGAGTTGCCATAAACCATAAAGCTGACAGACGGAGTGAAATAGCCATCGCATAACCCATACAAAAGTGCTTCATATTCTACTTCATTATTGGAGGAATCAAAGTGGGCTGAAGCACATATCTGACTTATCTCCTTGAAACCAAAACTACTCGACACGGAACCATTTAACATCTTAGAGCCATCAAAGAACATGGTCCAATGCTCAGAGTGAACTTGAGTCGGCTGCTGCTATTCAATCCACTCGGCAAGAAATCTGCTATCGCTTGGGACTTAATGGCTTTCTTTGCCTCAAACTTGATATCAAGGAAGGAGTTCAATCGCCCATTTCTCCACTCGACCAGTTGCATCTCATTTATGCGAGAATCTCGGCGATGGGCGTCGTGGCATTTGTAATGAAATGATCGGAGAAATAATGAGCAACCTTCTTCGTGGTCATGTATATTCCATACACAAGCTTACGATAATGAGGATATCTTTGCTTGATGGAGTCAAAACTTGAGAGAGATAATACCTTTAGGCGTTGAACTTTGAAGGCTTTCCTTCTTCTTCCGCTTCGACCGTAAATCTTTATCTTGGCGACTTGTCTGTGGCTGCAATATAAAGCGAGAGGATCTTTGCTGATTGGAGCAACAAGCACCGGCTGGGTGGAGAGCGAGCTTTTAGCTCGGCAAATGCTGCATCGACTTACGGAGTCCACGCGAACATGCGCCTTCTTCATCGATCGGTAAAGAAATGCCTTTTCACGGCGAGATGAATCGACTTAGCGGCCAAGCATCCGATAAGCTTACGGACATCATCTTTGGGTGTTTCATTGAGTATGGTGCCAACTTTTTACGGGTTAGCGTCGATTCCTCGTGGAAGCGAAAACCGAGTAACTTTCCACGGGAACTCGAATGTGCACTTTGATGGATTAAGCGATATCATACCTACGGAGATTGGCAAATGTTCAGCGAGGTTAGTCGACAGGTCGGAACCCTTCGTGACTTGACTATGATATCATCCATATGCGCTTCCACATTCCGGTGATTTGAGTGAGTAAGCACTTTTGAATCATCCTCATGAACATGGCTCCGGCATTCTTGACACGAATGGCATGGTGACATAGCGAAGCACCGAATGGAGTGATGAAAGCTGTTTTGATCTCGTCGGGTCCATCTGAGGCGGATCGATGGTACCGGAATGGGCGTCTAAAAAGACAATCTCTCGCATCCGCGATCGAGTCGACAATTTGGTCGTCTGAGGGAGAGAAAATGATCTTCGGGCAGGCCGATTGATATGTTTGAAATCAATGCACATGCGAAGTGACTTGTCCTTCTTGGGGACCATGACGACATTGGCAAGCCACTCGGAGTGGTATATCTCTCGGGTAAACTCTGCCACCAGGAGTCGAGCCACCTCCTCGCCAATGTCCTTTCTCTTCTGGAGGGAAGACCGTCGAAGATGTTCTGACGGGTTTTGCTTTTGAGTCGACTCTTAGGCGATGCTCAGCCAGCCCCCTGGGAACACCCGACATGTCGGCAGGCTTCCATGCAAAGATGTCCAGTTCTCACGGAGGCTGGATGGCGCTTCTTCCTATTTAGAGTCAAGTGTTGTGGAAATATGGGTGGAGCTGCGCTGTGGTCGGTCGGTGAATGTGAGCGGGCTTCGTCTCACGAGGGCAGCTGGAGCAGCTGACTTCTGTGGCGGGCTTCTTGGCCCCAACAAATCACTCGGATCTGCATTTTCTTGTATTCCTCTAGCTCTATCAACTTTGTTATCACGGGAATCGGCAATCTTGAGCCTTTACGAAAACACTCTTACGCCTTCTTCCGATTGCGGTGATAGTGATCACGCCTTTGGGGCGGGCATCTTCAATTTGAGGTACCGTAACATGGTGAGCCATGAACCGTGCATAAGCTGGTCTCCCCAAAATAGCGTGGTAAGCGCTCGAAAATCCACGACTTCAAATGTCGACTTCTCTTTGCGGAAATGCTTGAGTCGCGAACACCACGTCTAGAGCTATTTGGCGAGTGACTCAGCCTTCTTTCGGTATAACTCCATGAAAACTCATGTTCTTTGGTGAGTGCGGACATCGGAATGCCCATTCCTTTAAGCGTCTCCACATACAATATATTCAGTCCACTACCACCATCCATCAGCACCTTCGTCAGTCGAGTGCCTTCGACGACCGGGTCGACCACCAAAGCTTGCCTCCTAGGGGTGGCTATATGAGTCGGATGATCGGACTGGTCGAACGTAATGGGAGTTTGAGACCATCTCAGATAGCTTGGTGTTGCCGGGGCGACCATATTTACCTCACGGTTGATAACCTTCAATCGACTTTTGCTCTCCACATCAGCAAAAATCATCAGGGTGGAATTGACATGGGGATATCCTTCATCACTGTCCTCTTTGTCCTCTACCTTGTCCGACTCCTTTTCCTTATCCTTGGGCTGCTTCCCTTGGAACTGCTGAATTAAGAGCCGGCACTGGCGAGTGGTATGCTTTGGGTAGATGAAATTACCCTCTTTGTCTTTCTTCGTGTGGATGTGACACGGCAGATCCATCACATCATTTCCTTCCTTATCTTTCACCTTCTTGGGGTTCCAGGATCCTTTGGGCTTCCCTTTGAATTTGCCACGAGTCATGGCGAGCCTCTCCGGGCAGGCTCGGCTTTCGCTTCTGCTTCCATTGGAGTTTCCTTTTTGGTGACTCGGCTTGTACTTGCCACTCGGTCGATCCTCTTCTTCACCATTGGGCGTGCTTGGTGGCGATTTCCATCATTCGACTCGAGGTCATATCTCGGTCGACCAAACTTCAAACTTAACTCTCTGTTCTTGCGCCATCCTTGAAGGTGCAAACGCACGATGATCGGAACCGTTCTCCACCGTATGATGCAAACTGATCCATCTCTGTATATAATCTCTCGGGGTTTCATTCGACTTTTGCCTTGAGACATGCAGCTCTGTCAATCGGCTGGTCGCTTGCATGTTCCCTCGAATGTCTGGCGAACACTCGGAAAGATCTTCCCAAGTGTAAATGCTGCTAGGAGCTAAGCCAGATTCAACCGCATACGGCGAACCCTCCAACATGAGTGGTAAGTGTTTCATGGCCACCTCATCATTACCGCCCAATCTGTACGCCACTTTCGGTAGTCATCAAGCCGGGTTTGGGCTTGGACTCACCGGTGAACTTACTTACCCCGATCGCCAACCTAAAGTTGGGGGTATCCTTCTGACTCGATGGCTCTGCTAAAACATTACGGACTGAAACATGGAGTTGGCTGCTGGTGGGCGCATCTACGTCGTGGCCACCTCGATGAGCTCTGTTCCGTCGACCAAACCTTGCGATCATGGATCTCGCGTCAAAGCCTGGTTCCACAGGGTCGGCCGGAACTTCGTCGTGACAACTGCTATGGTGCCTATCATCTTCTGCCGATGGCGTAAGACCCACCCCTTGGGGAGGTGGGCACTTTCGGCGCCGATAACACGATCGAATCGGTCATCATATTGGTCACGTCGACCTTGGCGTCCCTCACACGCGAGGCGATCTTGGAGCTATGAGCGGTGAATTGTATTATGGCGGCGGATCATTGTGAATCTGTTGCATGGCGTGACCTGGCTGAATTCGATCTCCTGCTGCTCGGAGCAAATCCACGATCGCATCAAGCCTTTGCCGACCTCCGTGAGAGAGGCTGAATTGACTCTGCTATCACGGGCTGCATTTGCTAGATTCTGAATCGGGGTTTGATATACTGAGTTGGTTGCGAGAAAGAGTTGGCGTCATTGGAGTCGGTACTTTCGTTCAGCAGCGTTAAATCGGCGCTATTGGAAGTTCTCGGTCGAGTGCGTTCAGCAAGATTAGCCAAGCGTGCCTCCTCAAGGCGCGAGCCTCGGAGTTTCTCCTGCAATGGGAGTATCGGGGCATCCATGTTCGGCGAAGATCTTCCCTCTGCGGAGAAGTGGCGGCTCGGGTTGATATTCCTTGTGGGCTGGCGAGGTCGCCTCCACCGTCTATCCCGTCGGTCCGAGGAAGGGGAAACTCGAGGCCCATTGACCATCGAGAACCTCCGCCGCGGATCACTTCTGTTGCACTCGGATCACGATCTCTATGGAGCCGGTCGGCGGATCGAGCGAGCCGTAGAGATTCGTCGGGCTCGATTACGCGACTTGGGTGGTGGCGATTGGCGAAACCTTGCATGTCTCACCCACGCTGAAGCCTCGACCGACCAGGCGCTTCTTGTTTGGCGGGGGAAACGAGGAAGGGGAGGGCGGCGAGAGTCGGCCCGATCTGGTCGATGGTTGCCGCAACAGGACGCCACAGACACACGCCTGAGAATGCGTCGCACCTCGGACGGGGAGCGCGTCGATGTCGAGTGGAGCCTCCTGGAGCCAAGCGGAGTCGTCGGCGATGAAGGTGAGCGCGCCGAGACGGATCTCGCGGCCCTCGACCAGAACTCCGCTAGAAACCATGATGAGGGCAATCGGAACAATTGCAACTTCTCCAAAAATCGCTAAGACACCTGCCCCACGGTGGGCGCCAACTGCCGTGGTACTAAGACTGACAGTAGAATGGGGGGTAGGTATGGATAGGCAACATCCTAGCTATGGAGCAGTTGTACCGCAAAGGGATTTATGAGTTCGAGGCCCTTCTCGGAGGAAGTAACAGCCCTACATCTCGGGCCGGGCGGTCATTGGATTATATCATTATGAGTTCTGAGTGCGAACCCTTTACCTTTGAGGAGGGATGGCTTATATAGTGTGCGCGGACCCTCCGGCCCTCGATTATCTTGAGGTTTAAAGTACATAAAGGATTGGCGTTCTTGATGCGTCCTACATAAAGTGTCATCATGGTCATAAAGACTACTTAATTACAGACCGTTTGGATACAGAGTGGCTCTTGATCTCCTGGTGGTCGAGTGGGTCTTCATGGTCGAGTGCCTTTGAGTCTGTCGAGTGGATTCCCTCTTGGTCGAGTGGAAGGCAGCTTCTTACGAAGATGTCCTTGGGGAGGTACTTTGGACAGGTCATGACCCTACCTAGGTACATGACTTCATCACCCATTAATTGATGTTAACATGAGGAGTAGGGATTTCCATGCAACAGATGCACTAGAGCTATGAATGCTCAACAAAAGAAAACTAGTGGGTGTGCATCCAACTCGCTTGCTCATGAAGACCTAGGGCATTTGAGGAAGCCCATCGTCGGAATATACAAGCCAAGTTCTAAAATGAAAGATTCCCACTAGTATAAAAAGACAACTTATGAGATTCACTATATGAAGAACAAGGTGCTACTTTGAAGCACAAGATATGAGACTCACTACATGAAGAACAAGGTGCTACTTTGAAGCACAAGTGTGGAAAAAGAGATAGTAGCATTGCCCTTTTTATTTATTTTCTTTTTTCTTTTCCTTTTTTTGGGCCTTTCTTTTTTTTCTTTTGGCCTTTCTTTTTTTCTTCTTTTTTTCCCTTTTTTTGGGGCAATTCTCTAATAATGATGATCATCACACTTCTATTGATTAGAACATAAGGATTACAACTCGAAACTTAGAACATGATATGACTCTATATGAATGCCTCCGGCGGTGTACCGGGATGGTGCAATGAATCAAGAGTGACCTGTATGAAAAATAATGCATGGTGGCTTTGCCACAAATACGATGTCAACTACATGATCATGCAATGGCAATATGACAAAAGTAATGTATGTCATGATGATGATGAACGGAACGGTGGAAAGTTGCATGGCAATATATCTCGGAATGGCTATGGAAATGCCATGATAGGTAGGTATGGTGGCTGTTTTGAGGAAAATATAAGGAGGTTTATGTGTGATAGGCGTATCGTATCACGGGGTTTGGATGCAAGCGAAGTTTGCACCAACTCTCTAGGTGAGAAAGGCGATGCATGGTACCGAAGAGGCTAGCAAAGGCGGAAGGTGAGTCGCGTATAATCCATGGACTCAACATCAGTCAAAAGAACACATATACTTGTTGCAAAAATTTAGAAGCCATCAAAAATCAAGTACTACGCGCATGCTCCTAGGGGGATAGATTGGTAGGAAAAGACCATCGCTCGTCCCCGACAGCCACTCATAAGGATGCACAAGCCAGGTACACTTCATGTTTCAAATTTGTTACACGACTTTAACCATACGTGCATGCTACGGGACTTGCAAACTTCAACACAAGCATTTCTCAAATTCACAATTACCCAACTAGCACGACTTTGATATTATCACCTCCATATCTCAAAACAAATATCAAGCATCAAACTTATCTTAGTATTCAATTCACTCAAAAGAAAGTTTCACATATCTTGAATACCAAGTATATTAACATTAAGCAAATTACCATGCTATTAACGACTCTCAAAATAATCTAAGTGAAGCATGACAGATCAATAGTTTCTTTAAAACAAATCCACCATCGTGCTCTAAAAGATATAAGTGAAGCACTAGAGCAAAAATTATCACGCTCAAAAGATGTAAGTGAAGTACTATGAGCAAAACTATCAAGCTCAAAAGATATAAGTGAAGCACATAGAGTATTCTAACAAATTCCAATTCATGTATGGCTCTCTTAAAAAGGTGTGTACAGCAAGGATGATTATGGTAAACTAACAAGCAAAGACGCAAATGATACAAGACGCTCCAAGCAAAACACATATCATGTGGTGAATAAAAATATAGCTCCAAGTAAATTACCGATGGAAGTGGACGAAAGAGGGGATGCCTTCCGGGGCATCCCCAAGCTTTGATTTTTTGGTGTCCTTGGATTATCTTGGGGGTGCCATGGGCATCCCCAAGCTTAGGCTCTTGCCACTCCTTGTTCCATAATCCATCAAAAGAATTCACCCAAAACTTGAAAAGTTCACAACACAAAACTCAATAGAAATCTCGTGAGCTCCGTTAGAGAAAGAAAACAAAAGACTAATTCAAAGTACTGTAATGAACTCATTCTTTATTTATATTGGTGTTAAACCTACTGTATTCCAACTTCTCTATGGATTATAAACTATTTTATTAGCCATAGATTCATCAAAATAAGCAAACAACACACGTAAAACAGAATCTGTCAAAAACAGAACAGTCTGTAGCAATCTGTAACTAACGCAAACTTCTGGAACTCTAAAAATTCTACAAAAATAGGAAGTTCTGGACAATTTGTTTATTGAACAGAATAAAAAATAATCAACATAAAAATGCGTTCCTGTGATTTAACAAAATTATATTAGATGCTTGCAAAGTTCTGTTTTTCAGCAGAATCAAATCAACTATCATTGTAGGTTATCCTATAGGTTCTACTTGGCAAAAACACTAATTAAAAGATAAAACCACATACAAACAGAGGCTAGATGGATTATTTATTCCTAAGCATAAGCAAAAACAAGATACACAAAATAAAATTGGGTTGCCTCCCAACAAGCGCTATCGTTTAACGCCCCTAGCTAGGCATAAAAGCAAGGATAGATCTAGGTATTGCCATCTTTGGTAGGCAATCCATAAGTGGCTCTCATGATAGATTCATATGGTAATTTTATTTTCTTTCTAGGGAAGTGTTCCGTGCCCTTATTTAAGAGAAATTGGAATCGAATATTCTCTTCCTTCATATCAATAATTGCACCGATCGTTCTAAGGAAAGGTCTACCAAGAATAATAGGACATGAAGGATTGCAATCTATATCAAGAATGATAAAATCTACGGGCACATAATTCCTATTTGCAACAATAAGAACATCATTAATTCTTCCCATAGGCTTTTTAATAGTGGAATCCGCAAGATGCAAGTTTAGAGAGCAATCATCAAAGTCACGGAAATCTAGCAAATCACACAAAGTTTTGGGAATAGTAGAGACACTAGCACCCAAATCACACAAAGCATGAAACTCATAATCTTTAATTTTAATTTTAATAGTAGGTTCCCACTCATCATAGAGTTTTCTAGGGATAGAAACTTCCAACTCAAGTTTTTCTTCATAAGATCGCATCAAGGCATCAACAATGTGTTCGGTAAAGGCCTTATTTTGACTATAAGCATGAGGAGAATCTAGCACAGATTGCAACAAGGAAATACGACCAATTAAAGAGCAATTTTCATAATTAAATTCCTTGAGATCCAAAATAGTGGGTTTAGCAACATCTAGGTTTTTATTTCTTTCAATCCCACTTTCATTAATTTCATCATCAAGATCTAGAAACTCCAAATTCTTAAAATGCCTTCTAGGTAAAGGAAGATCATCTTCCGTTTCATCAAGATTCATATTGCAAAACAAATATTTAATGGGGGACACATCAATAACTTTTAGATCTTCATCTTGATTTTCATAGGAATTGGAAGAACACGCTTTAATAAAGGCATCTTTGGAAGCACGCATCCTAGCGGTTCGTTCCTTGCACTCATCAATGGAAATTCTCATGGATTTGAGAGACTCATTGATATCATGCTTAGGAGGAATAGATCTAAGCTTTAAAGAATCAAATTCAAGAGAAATTCTATCAACGTTCCTAGCCAAATCATCAACTTTAAGCAATTTCTCTTCAAGCAAAGCATTAAAGTTCTTTTGTGAATTCATAAACTCTTTAACACTACTCTCAAATTCAGAGGGCATCTTATTAAAATTTCCATAAGAGTTGTTGTAGGAATTTCCATAATTATTAGAAGGATTACTAGGATAAGGCCTAGGATTAAAATTCCCTCTATACACATTGTTTCCAAAACTATTCCTACCAACAAAATTCACATCCATAGATTCATTATTATTCTCAAGCAAAGTAGACAAAGGCATATCATTGGGATCAAGAGGAGTATTTTTATTAGCAAACATCTTCATAAGTTCATCCATCTTTTCACTCAAAACATTGATTTCTTCTATAGCATGCACTTTCTTACTAGAAGATCTTTCATTGTGCCATTGAGAATAATTAGCCATAATATTATCAAGCAATTTTGTAGCATCTCTAACGTAATTTCCATAAGCGTGCCTCCATGGCGAATCTAAAAGATTTCTAGAAGCAAAATTCAATCCGGCATAAAAAGTTTGTATGATCATCCATAAGTTCAAACCATGAGTAGGGCAATTGCGAAGCATCAATTTCATTCTTTCCAAAGATTGGGCAACATGCTCATGATCAAGTTGTTTAAAATTCACAATATCGTTCCTAAGAGTGATGATCTTAGCGGGGGGAAAATACTTAGAGATAAAAGCATCTTTGCACTTGTTCCAGAATCAATACAATTTTTAGGCAAAGGCGAAAACCAAACTTTATACGATCTCTAAGTGAAAGCGAAAATAACTTCAATTTGACAATATTGTTATCCGTATATTTCTTCTTTTGCATATCACACAAATCAACAAAATTGTTTAGATGAGTAGCGGCATCTTCACTAGGAAGGCGGTGAATTGATCTTTCATAACAAGATTCACAAAGCGGTATTGATTTCACAAGACTCATCAATATTAAGAGGAGCAATCGAATTACTAAGAAATCATTATTATTGGTATTCAAGAAATCACACAATTTGGTATTATCTTGCGCCATGGCAACAAGTAATCAACACACAAGCAAGCGAAGGCAACGGAAAAAAAGGCAAGCGGAAGAGAGAGGAGATTGGGAAGAGAGGCGAATAAAGCGGCGAGGGTGAAGTGGGGAGAGGAAAGCGAGAGGCAAATGGCAAATAATGTAATCGAGAGGCAGGGATTGTGATGGGTACTTGGTATGGTTGACTTGCTTGCGTGAGCCTCCACGGAAGCAGCGCCAAAAATTCTTCTTGCTACCTCTTGAGCCTGCGTTCGACTTCCCGAAGAGGAGAGGATGATGCAGCAAAGTAGCGTAAGTATTTCCCTCGGTTTTGAGAACCAAGGTATCAATCGATGGAGACCACGCACAAGTCCTCGTACCTACACAAAACAATAGCTACTACTTAACCAACGCGATTAGGGGTTGTCAATCCCTTCACGGTCACTTACGAGAGTGAGATCTGATAGAGATGATAAATAATATTTTTGGTATTTTTGATAGATAGATGCAAAGTGAAAAGTAAAAGGCAAATTAAAAACAAAGCAAGTAATAAAGTAAAGGAGATTGATATGATGAGAATAGACCCGGGGGCCATAAGTTCACTAGTGGCTTCTCTCAAGAGTATAGATTTTCTATGGTGGGTGAACAAATTACTGTTGAGCAATTGACAGAATTGAGCATAGTTATGAGCATATCTAGGTAATGATCATGTATATAGGCATCACGTCCGATACAAGTAGATCGAAACAATTCTGCATCTACTACTATTACTCCACTCATCGACCGCTATCCAGCATGCATCTAGAGTATTAAGTTAAAAACAGAGTAACACCTTAAGCAAGATGACATGATGTAGAGGGATAAATTCATGCAATATGATAAAAACCCCCATCTTGTTATCCTCGATGGCAACAATACAATCGTGCCTTGCTGCTTATACATCCTTTGGAAAGGTCACATAAGATTGAACCCAAAGCTAAGCACTTCTCCCATTGCAAGAGCTACCAATCTAGTTGGCCAAACCAAAAGGATAATTCGAAGAGACTTGCAAAGATAACTCAATCATACATAAAAGAATTGAGAGAAGATTCAAATATTTTTCATAGATAAGCTGGATCGAAACCTACAATTCATCGGTCTCAACAAACACACATAAAGAAGATTACATCGAATAGATCTCCACGAGAGAGGGGAGAACATTGTATTGAGATCCAAAAGAGAAGAAGCCATCTAGCTACTAGCTATGGACCCGAAGGTCTGAAGTAAACTACTCACACTTCATCGTAGGGGCTATGGTGTTGATGTAAAGCCCTCCGTGATGGATGCCCCCTCGTGAACTTGAACGAGCACGAATATGGGATCTCTTGGATCTGAGAAGGTTGCGGCGGTGGAATTAGGTTTTGGCTCTGTTACGATCGTTTGGAGATCGTAGGTATATATAGGAGGAAGAATG
>JAHHZJ010000316.1:0-36539 GCA_021437245.1 Aegilops speltoides
TTCAAACAAAGGCTTGGTAGCGGTGTGATGTCACGCCGCATAATACGTCGATATAGATTGAACTAAGCGTACATTTTATTCTCTCTACGGTGGAATGTGGAATTTATTTTTGCGGAAATGGAGACTATCTGGTGTTCATGATCTTCTCGGATTATTCAAGGGAGGAACCCGCCTTGCAATGCCGAACATTATGCGGCGCGAATTATCGTCATTGGCTTTGGTTCGGGGGCTCTTGAGGAGTCTGGACTAGGGGTGTCCGGACAACCGGACTATCATTATCCGCGGACTCCAAGACTACGAAGATACAAGATTGAAGACTCGGCCCGTGTCGGATGGGACTTTCCTTGGCGTGGAAGGCAAGCTTGCAATCTGGATATGTAGATCTCCTACCATTGTAACCGACTCTGTGTAACCCTAGCCTCCTCCGTTGTCTATATAAACGGAGGGCTTTGAGTCCGTGAAGACGACATACATTACAACAATCATACCATAGGCTAGCTTCTAGGGTTTAGCCTCCTTGATCTAAATGGTAGATCCACTCTTGTACTACCCATATCATCAATATTAATCAAGCGGGGCGTAGGGTTTTACCTCCATCAAGAGGGCCCGAACACAGGTAAAAACATCGTGTCCCTCGTCTCCTGTTACCATCCGCCTAGAGCCTTACGATTCGGGACCCCCTAGAGATCCACGGTTTGACACACAACAACGGCATTGGCTTAACAGCCTACCCTTGAGAGTCAATTGGGTGTTGGGAGGACACGGCGCGCGCATTCCTCGACAACCTTCGGGGCACATATAATGCGACCACCGAACGCCGATGACCTAAGCCACATAATTTAGTAGCAGACGAATCGCCCGAGCAATTCTGGACCACGGTTCTTAACAAAAAAAATCAAATCGTTAGTTGTCCGGATCACGGAGGCCCTCGCTGCCTTCAAACATAACATCTGCGGCAGTGGCTGGCCCGGCACCTAGGGCGAGGAAAATCCGAAATCCATGGCAGCCCTCACATCATTAATGACCAGCTTACGTGCGGGAGAGGATAGGTGGCTAGCTCGCGCAATGGCAACCTCGGTAAAAATCTTTGGCGGTCCGGATACTAAGGACCACAATGGCAGGTCAGCGTCGAAACAAAACAAAGCGCCGCTTTAGCGACAACAATGAATCTGGCAGTGGCGCCGGATTCCGAGGCTCTAAACCGGTCGTCGGAAGAAGCCATTCAAAGAACCACTCCGGGTCCGTCAATTTGGACCGAATACTCGACCATTGTTGCGGATACATGGCACCCTCGAAAAACCAGCCAACCACACCAACGAAGATTGTTGGGTATTCAAGCAGCGAGCAAGTTAATTGCGAAAACAATGACAAGGGGGCACAAGCGAAGGCGAGAAAGACCCGACGCGAGCAGTAGAGGATAGAAGGGCTTCCCCCACAAGTGCGGACGGTAAACATGATATCGCAACCCATATACCCAAGAGGAGGCGAGGCGTGCACTAAGGGATATATGCGATGGAGCGATCGCCCGAAGTTCAATCCATGGTCCTCTTGCCCGATCACTTTCGACCGAAGAGACCATCGACCCGATATCCGCCATGGCGGATTCGCGCGATGGTTTTAGACCCAATCGCCGGTGGATTTCACCTCACGAGAGTCCGATGGGCCGGCGGCGTGCTGAACCTGCTTTATCGAGGATACGGTATGCAAGATGGGCATAGACCCTCAAGGATTAAACCTACAAAGCGACCTTCAAAGGCGTCATACCAGGTGTTGAGGCCAATTACGCGAGCTCGATCGCTGCTGAAGTGGTCTTTGGATCCCGGATAATTTCCAGGCGAGTTAATCTTCGACATAGTCCCGTTCATGGCGGCTATCACGCTCTGCTGGACGAACCGCGTTCCATAAAGTTCAGCAGCGGTGCGCATTATGCATACCTCAAGCTCAAGATGCAGAGCCCTCACGAGAGTCATCACGGTCAGCGGAAATATGGGCGCTCCCTCGAGCGGAGAACATACAGAGGCTCTGTGGCAGATGTCTGAGCAGCCTTCTAAGGCAATTTTGAGTCCGCCGTTAAAGGACCGGACACGGCCAAACGCACCGGGCAACATCAATCAAGACCACTGGCACATTCGAGCACGCGTAGCAATGCGGCTAACCCCAGCCCTCGCATGATTGCAAGACCAGCTCTCTGCATATATCATTACACTCGGAGATACCATGGGCATAGGGGAGGGCACGACCACAACAGACCCAGAGTGCGGCTCGACCACACCAGGGGCTCCCAAGTGCGTCGCTCTTTTTTTCTTTTCCTTCTTTTTATACACAGGACTCCGAGGCCCTGTCCGGCGGCGAACCCACCGAACTCACGATGCAACAACCAGGGAGGGACAAAGGCTGCGACGAACACTCAGGTGGTCTCCATTACGAGCATTAAATTTGTTAAATACACCATTCCGCAGCCTACCCCTGGAGGGAGACACGTCTAATTAGTCCAATCCCTTGCTTACCGCACTATTTGTATCATTCCGCACTCATAGCAGAATTCCTTGAATAAATAATGCAGCACTTCTTGCCCATAATTGCATTACTTTACATATATGTTCATTAATGACATCTTGCACCCGTATATTTTGGTACGGCCGAACACACCAGGGGCTTATGTTCCCCGCATTATGGTGTGATAAGTCCGAACACTTCCACAAGTGCGGCACCCCGAACTTATAGCATTATATGAATCGGCTCCGAATCATGTCTTGGGTCAATAGTTGGGTTTGCCCGGCTCCCATGTTTTGGTACCTTACGTTCCGTTCCGTCGGCTAAGGTAGCCTTGGAGAACCACTGCGATTGCGCCCCGATTGAGCTGGCGGCGCCTCGATGGAAAATAAAAACTATTTGTCATGATAAGGCGAGAACTGGTATTGTTTGAGAGGTCTTTTGAGTCCCTAAAGACTTATGCCGCTTCAAGCGAAGAACGGATAATGTCGGCCAAGGCGTGAATAGCGCCCGAACTTCGGTCTTCCGAATACTAGGGGCTTTGCGAAATTTAAAATTATAGAATTTTATGGCTAAGTGAGAGTGTTCAAGCATTATAAGTCCGGTTGCCTTGTTACGTTGTGTTGGCGCCTCCTAGATGGACCCAAAAATGGGAACAAGAGCGCTCAAGTTTATCCCGAACACTCCAGCATTCGTGGCATGGGGGATGAAGCCGACGACTTGCCATCTCTCAGATTTAATAAATGGCCGCACAGAAGGTAATATTTTAAATCAATAAGCGTTGCTTAGCGCATATGAACAAACTTTTCAGCGCACAGGATAACACATAGCGAGTTTACTCAATAATTACATCTTTGGGGCACTCATCCGCAATCTTGCGGGCACCCTTAAGGACAGTCTTATAGTACATCTCGGGCGTACGATACTCCTTGCCCGCTGGCGGTGCGTCAGTGATAAGCCTCTCCGCATCCAGCCTGCCCCAATGCACCTTTGGGGCAAGGGCCCGCGATGCACCTTCAATCTGAGGCGGGCGCTTGATGACCTCCACCGAGGCACGCATCCACCAGCCGCCGCCACTGGCGAAGTAGCTCCAGGCATGGCCTCTCCGGGCCACAGCCGGACTATGAGGCCCTTCATGGCCTGCTTCGGCTACCTTGTGGAGCTCGACCAGCTGCTTGACTGGTCACTAGAGAGGCACGGATGGCCGGCCTCGGCGTCGGAGACCGAAGACCTTCTCAGCTCCCTCCTCGCCTTGGTAGAATCTCGGCGCCATCGGACACGCTTGCTGAGGCGAGATCTGCTAAGCCCACAGAGCTCGAATTCGGGTAAGTGTCGGGTAGTTTACATTAACATGCTTGCTTTGCATGAAAAATGCCTTACCTTACTATTTTCTTCACCGCCTCAATTTCTGGAGGGCCTTATGGGCCTCGGCCTTGCGGCTTTGGCACTTTCAAGCAGCGGCAAGCTCGGACTCTCGAGTCTTGAGTCACGCTCCAAACTCTCATGCTTTTCCATGAGCACTGGAGGCTCTTGCCGCTCCGCCGCCAGCGCCTCCTGCTTCTCTTGCTCCGCTCGTTCGCGGCCGCATTGCGTTCGTTCCATGGACACGGCCTCCTTGAGGTTGCCACCTCGTTAAGTGGCCCTACGATACCACGATTATCCTTGTTATTTTCATTGCAACCAAAATCCTTTTACGTAAGGTACAAATTTAAAAGTGGTATTACTCACCTTCTTTATCCTCGAGCTACTTCTTGGGCCGAGCTCTTGCTCGGACCGCTCGAGTCTGCTTCAACGCACCGACCTCCATGATCGGTCTTGGCGGTCAGCGGCGCAGCACTGCAAACCCATATCGACATAATTTTTAGCACTCCTGCGTATATCTTTTTAGATTCTCAATCCGGTTTTCTTTCAAACACCGAACCCGAGCATCGAGGCTACTGTCTATCGGTATTACATTACATATTTTTAACTTCTTACCTCAAAGCCTGTTAGAAGGCTCTGCGGGCTTCAGTCAGCCCGCTCTTGGCGAGCTGAACCTTCTGAATCACCGCACTCATGATAGTGCAGTGTTCTTCCTCGATGGAAGCGCCTTTGAGCGCCTCCAACAGGTTGTCCGGCGCCTCCGGTTGGGCGGAGGCCGCCCGGCGTCACGCAATCTTGCCCTTCTTGCGAAGGGCCGTGCGCGGACTCCGGAACCCTTTGTGGGTTCCGGCATGGAGTCCGGCGCAAAGTCTGGGAGGCTGCCTTGTGGCGCCTCCGGAGCCTTCTCCTGATGGGTCCCTTCTCGGGATCCCACCTCGGCGTCCTCAGTGTCGCGAGGGGTGGAGGCAGTCGAGATGGAATCTACATCCGGCGGAGACCAGCGACCGCTTCGATGAAGCGAGAGATCATCATCGGCGGACTGCAGGCGGTGTGTGGCATTAGAAGGACACTATGTGACACAAAGAAATTATAAATCATTGAGGAATCCGGATACTTACGATCTTGCGGAGGCCTGGCCCTTGAGGGCCACTCTTCGTCGCCAATGTTGGCGTTGGTGGAGCTGTCCGGGAGAATAGTCCTTCCCCTCTTGGACCCTTGGCCTCCCCTGTTGGGAAGCCTTCCTCTTCCTCTCTCCTTCCTGCAGGAGAGAGTTCTCTTTCTCCTCCTCGTCTTGGAGAGAGTCCGCCTCGAGCCATCGGACGATGAGTCCGATATCACTGGCGCGGGAACTTCTTCGAGCTCCCGTGGCCTTCTTCTTGGCCTTCTTCTCGGCACCACATAGAGTGCGGGACCAGCAACCCGTTAGCGGGCGTCCGCTGGAGTCTTCGGGATGAGGGCGAGACGGTCTACTGTCCGGATGTCCTCTGCCGATCTGTCAAAGGCATTGGGAGTTTTAGATCCCCACGAGTCAAACTATGAAAGAAACAAGCTGTCCCATAGAGGATAGCAAGCTTACCTCACCGGCAAGGCGCTTGGTGCAGAATCGCGATCTTGATCCGCGGACGCGGGGCTTCTCCGTATGAACAGCACCCTCGAGGCGGCTTCATCGTGCGTGTCGAAGAGCCCGCTTCGAGTCGGTCTTTGTGCGGATCGAACTCCACGAGGTTGAAGGCCCGTTGTTGGCGAGGAGAATCCGCGGATGAGCATGACACGGATCACATTGACAAGCTTAAGCTTCTTGTTCACCAGGTGCGAAAGCGGGATGGAGTCTGTCGGCTCCTCGAACTGCCCCATAGCAAGCCCTTCTCTTTCGAGGTGAGCTGCATCGGGATACAGATCTAAACTTCGGGGCGCGGCCCATTTTGGGTCCGCGGCTCGGTGATGTAGAACCACCCCGATTGCCATCCCTTGATGGACTCCACAAAGGCCCCTTCGAGCGGATGGCGTTGGGTATCTTGCCCAACATGGCACCTCCGCACTCCGCTTGGATGCCCTTCACTACCTTGACAGCGTTGAAGGTCTTAAGCCTGGCAAGCGAAGTGGGGCTGGATGCGAAGAAGGCCTGCGCCACGACGATAAATGCCGAGATGTTGAGGATGAAGTTTGGCGCCGGATCATGGAAATCCGGGCCGTAATAGTACATGAGCCCCGGACAAAGGGATGCAACGGGAAACCCAGTCCAGCGGAGGAAGTGGGGAAGAATCGACCCTCTCATGGGGCACAGGGGTGGGGATGAGCTGCCCCGCAGCCGGGCGGCGGTGCGATGTGCTCTTCCGTAATGGAGAGGCGACCATTTGCCTCCCGCTCCGGACATGGTCGGAGAAGGTCGAGATGAGATCGCTTGAGACTTGGGTCTTTGGAGCTCGAGTCTTGTGGAGATGGATAAGCAAAGGAGGAAGAAGGCGTGGGTAAAAGGGTGGATCCTTATCCCTTATATATGGTGACGAAAACTATCGTCCCCACCGGCTGGTAAAACTTCGCTTATATCCCAAAGCGCCACCATCAATGGCGCGGTTGGAGTTACTGCGTCCGTATTGATGAGAATCCGGAATAAGGGAACACGATCTACCTTGACAAGGCGTGCCAAAAACCGCTTAGCTTCGCGCTGGTGGTATAATAAAAAGCGATTCAAGTAAAGGCTTGGTAGTGGCGTGGCGCCATGCTACAAGATCGTCGTGATTGAACTTGTGTACATGATATTCTCTCTCTGAGGAAGTGTGGAAATTATTTTGCGAGCGGACACTATCCTGGTGTTCACAATCTTCTATGAATTATTCGGAGGAGGAACCCGCCTTGCAATGCGACCGAACAATATCGCGCGGACTCATCGTCATTGAAGCCTGGTTTAGGGAGCTCTTGAGGAGTCTGGACTAGGGGGTTGTCCGGGACAACCCGAACTATCATCGTCGGCGGACTCCAAGACTATGAAGATACAAGATTGAAGACTTCGTCCGTGTCGGATGGGACTTTCCTTGGCGTGGAAGGCAAGCTTGGCGATCTGGATATGTAGATCTCCTACCATTGTAACCCGACTCGTGTAACCCTAGCCCTCTCCGGTGTCTATATAAACCGGAGGTTTTAAGTCCGTGGGGCAACAACCATTACAACAATCATACCATAGGCTAGCTTCTAGGGTTTAGCCTCCTTGATCTCGTGGTAGATCCACTCTTGTACTACCCATATCATCAATATCAATCAATCAGGGTAGGGTTTTACCTCCATCGAGAGGGCGAACCTGGTAAAACATCGTGTCCCTTGTCTCCTGTTACCATCCGCCTAGGCGCACCGATTGGGACCACCTACCGAGATCCGCGGGTTTGACACCGGCAGTGCCCTCCATTCCAATGCATCTACCATAAATGCGCACCTAAGCTTTTGCCTAAGCACCTACACTAATAAGCACAAAGTGCTCACTCTGAACCATAGGCGGCGCCTTGTATGGCGGCGGCCGATGGCTGTGCCAGATGGTCCATGGCCTTGACTGTGGCATGGCACCATGGATTGTCTCCACATGTTGTTGGCGACCGGCTGGTGGATGGCGCCGTCGGCGCCCTTCTACAACTCTCGGTGCGACCGGATGATCGTTCGCACCACCAGCAGGTTCACCGTCATCAAGAAGCTCGCGGACAACGTCGCCGTACTCCTCCAGTCCGCGCGTTCGGGCTCCTCATTGCCTGCCACCCTAATCGGCCTCCATGGTCGGAACCTCTTTCAAGCACTGGTGGCCCTGCGACTGCCTGCCGATGCCACGAAGAATGTCCACCTGGAGGTCGCCCTCGCTGCGAGGCGCCTCACCCTGCAAGAAACTGTTGACCTACACATCCATGTGTACGAGCGAGTCATGTACATATGTATCAACAAGGACAGTGAGGACGCTACGATGTTGGCCTTCTTCAACCGGCTGGAAGCCTTGGATGCCATTGCTGAGAAGCACCTTGACCTCGCCACAAAAGCCGCCGCTCCTTAGCCGCCGGTCAGTGGCTTGGTGCATTGAGTTGAGGGGGAGGAGGTCGTACGTTGATGGATGCATCTTTCTTCTTGCCTACTGTAACCACCACTGCGATTGCATCATTGTGGCCTTAATTCTTATTGTGCTATTGCATTCTCGTTCTAGTCAAGACAGACATGTGCGATCCCTTTGCTTAATTATATGCATCACTTTGTAACTAATCGCCATCATCAATTTATAAGTTGTGCTGCATGTGTTTGGGGCGGTGCATGATCATACTGCGTTCGGCGTGCATCACGGTTGCACCAGAGCGCAACCTTGATGATCACGATTACCGCTGCAATAACTGCCATGCGGGGGCGTGGCATTGACCATTAGGCGTGATAGTCGGTCATCCGGGTGCCCAATAAAGGATGCAAGAGGGATCCTACAGCAGCAAGGACCAGCTTCCTACGATAGCTCATCTACGAGAACTCCCAAGTTAAGTGTGCAAAGAGGCTGGAGTAGTCATTAGATGGGTGATCGGATGGGAAATAACCTCGATATTAATTTAGCGATGTGATGGGTCACTTGTAAACATTTAATTGCGTTGAATGTATATAGTGCTCCATCATATTAGTTGAGTAACCTCGAGATCCTTGTTTTGTAATTTTTTATATTTTTTGGTTTTTGTACACATCTTGATTGGCTTGAAGAAGGTCTATCTCGTTACTTTTTGATAATTTTTGTTTTTTGAACACATCTTGATTTTCTTGAATGAAGGTCTATCCCGTTACTTTATGACATGTTTCCAAAACATGGACCTCGTGGTTAATTCAACTAATAGGAGGAGCATTATATACATTCAATGCAATTAAATGTTTTCCAAAAAAAGTTATATGATTTCTGTGAAACTTATAAGTCATGTATGTCAAATTAACCTCTGTGTACTTGTTCTCGAATTAACCTCCGGGCCTTTTTGCCGCGTACCGCACACATCTTGTTAAGTTGAACCGTTTATGTTCTCTTCCCTAATCGAAAACAATTCATTCGACTGAACCGTATGTCGTATATCACATACACCTTGATCTAGCTGACTGTTTTTGTTGCTTTCCCTAATAGCAAACAGTTCATCGGAGCGAACCGTATGGCGTATATCGCACATGCATTGATATGGCTGCCGTTTACATTATTGCATACGATCGTAAACAATTAGTCTCGATCAACCATATGCCTACTTCTCTGCGGAACTAAAATCTGAACCGTGTTTGATGCATCCGTCATCCATAAACATTTTGCACCTTTTTTGACGATTTTTACACCACCGTTTGCGATTATGGCATCGCACACAGTTTCGTTGAAGGGTCTCTGATCGTAGTGTCGTGTTAGTAGCATCCTGAGTAGTGTACACTACGCCGGGGACTGAACCGCCGCCGTGATGTAGCCTCCCGGTGGAGCTGTCCTCGATGATGGCGAGTGGCTAGCGGCGATAGCGGACCGGTGCCATTGGCGTTTGTGGGAGAAGCGAGCGAGATGAGCTACGGGGAGAGGAGGAAAATCTGACGTGGGACTTCGCCGACCGTGAGGGTTTATATAGCGAGCCCGATGGCATTGGGATTTTGGGGATTTCACCGGAGGCGGGGGAAGCTTGCGGGAACCTGCGAGGTTCTTGTGAGAGCAGGCTCACCGACGATTCATTAGGCGCCACTTGAGCCACCGTTTGGCCAAAAACGCCCCGAGCGCTCTTAAACTTCTGTTGTAAGCCCGTCTGCTGCAGCCGAGATGACAAGATGTCGAGAAGGGCGAAAGGACACATACACATACGGTTAATACAAAAAAACGTTTGCGATATAATTACCTACTATACCCCTGTCCTGGTTTATAAGTAGGATTTAACTAATAAAATACGAATGCATGTTGCCAAAGATTATATCGTTGGATTCGTATTTGAACATAGTTTCCAGTTATACAATTTTTGTAACATGCATTAACACTTTTTGGTTAAATTTAGTGTTATATACCAGCGCATTGCCCATAACACACGGCTTATTCCATCACAAACATCTCGGATGGATCAACTGTATGCCACATACCGCACATGCAACTCTAATCTGATTCGTGCTTGATGTCTCCGACATGGCTTGCACAAATCGTCTTATTTGCCACGTGTCACTGTGCCAGCCTCTGCTCGCGTTCCTCGACAAGATCTGCTCACCGTTAGGCGCCGCGGCGTGCTCTACTCGCGTCCGTCGGTGCGCTCGGCTTGTGGACAACTTTTCCTTGCATGTTCAACTGCTATATGCATACATATATGGTTGCTCACCGTTGAGGTGACAGGGGAAGCGCTCTCGCGTCCCTCATACCGCGCTCTACCGATGGTTGGGCGTCTGGCGCGATCATGTCGAGGCCCCATATGCATGCGTTGCGCCCGCAGCGTTGCCACGCATAATGCGATTCGTCTTGGCGTAATGGAGTGGCGCGCTGCAAATTAGAAGTGCCATCAGGGCCTGTCGATATTCCTGGCCATCCAGCTTTCCCTTTAATTCCCGCAACCATTATAACCTTAGTCTCTTCAACCTTTCGATCGCGCCCCACAACACAACAAGCACACCCACGACAACACATAGAGAGGGGATGTCTAGCGGCACTCCAATGGAGTTCGGCGAGCATAGAGTGGAGACCCACGTGAGGGAGATGGATCTCTCGGTGGCGTACACCATCGACCCGGCCATGGTGGACGACTACATCAACAACATTGAGCAGTTGCTTGCTCGAGACAAGTACAAGGTGGTCGGCATTGACCTCAAGTACACCAATGGTAGTCCCGGCATAGATCAGAAGGATGCCGTCGCCCAGTTGTGCATGCGCCATCATGTCCTCATCTACCACTACTGCATGGCCACATAGCCTTGCGACCGTTTCAACAGGTTTGTCAATAGCACCGACTACAAGTTCACCACGGTGGAAACCACCGACGATGTAAAAGTGCTAAGTGTTACGGGCTTGTCCTGCAAGAACCTTGTCAAAATCCGTGACTACTACAGGGTCTAGGGCAGCACGAAGAAGGACTCCCTGGTCAAACTCGCCTCGGCCATCATCGACCCCTACTAAGGAAAGATGAAGCAGGATGCCCAGAGAACAAGTCACGTATCCTGGCACAGGGCTTGGATGCGGCAACTAGATGAACCTCACCTCAGGTTCGCGGCCAAGAGCGTGTACACATGCTACGAGATGCACAAGCGGATCGTTGACATGAGGAAGTGCCTCGTTACCCAAAGCGACGAGCTCGGATCAAGCCACAAGCAGAGCAAGCGTCACAAGAAGTAGATGATGATCAGATGATCATTTATGCTAGTTAATCATGCATGTAATATATAGTTTACTTTATTGGTGTGTGGAAATGTCATGTGTGTAGTAGCCACCTATGTAATTATGCATGTAATAGTTTACTTTGGTGTGTGCAAATGCCATGGTTGTAGTAGCCATCTATGTAAGTGGATGTTTAATTTGGTTATGCAACCATGTCCTTATAAGTGTGTGTGTATATATATATGTTGTTGTTATGTATGCAATCCCATCGCACAACACACACATCTTATTAGCAGCAACCGTCTGTGTTATTATCGGTCTTCGCACACATTTCTGATTACAGACCTGTTTGCCGCGTATCACACACATCTTGTTATATTGAACCATTTCTGTTCTCTTGTCTCAACACAAACAATTCATCCGAGTGAAACACATGCCGTATATCACACACACCTTGATATGGCTGACCGTTTCTTTTGTGTTGCCTAATCACAAACAGTTCATCTGAGTGAACCGTATGCTGTATATCGCACACACCTTCATCTGGCTGCCCATTTCTTTTGTTCCTCCTCATCACAAATAGTTAATTGAACTGAACCGTGTGCTCTACATCGCACATGCAACTAAAATCTGAATTGTGTTTGATGCATCCGTCATCGCAAACATTTTGCACCTTTTTTGACGGTTTTTACACCACCATTTGTGATTATTACATCGCACACAGTTTCGTCGAAGGGTCTTTGATCGTAGTGTCGCGTTAGCAGCATCCTGCAGTAGTGGATCCAGAAGCAAAAAGAGGGGGCTGCGCCTAAGGTGGTGGGTAAACTCATCTCTGGCAGGCCTGGTTATGTAGCGGGGATGGAGATGGCGTTGGGGAAAGCATGGTGCCTGATGAGTAGACTGGAGGTTAAGGACATGGGCGCTAATAGATTTGTGTTTGTTTTTCAACAGGAGGCGGGAAAGAGGAAGGTGGTGGAGAATGGCCCCTGGACATTTGGAAAGGAACTGTTGGTCGTTGAGTTTGATCTGGCAAAAACAATTGATGAGTATATGTTTGAGAAGGTTCCAGTCTGGGTTCGTATTTAGAATGTGCTGCTTGGTGTGATGTGCAAGGAGTTAGCAGAATATATGGGGGAGCAGATCGGAGATCTAGTGGAGGTGGATATGGGTGAAGATGGCACAACTTTGGGTCAATGTCTCAGGGAAGGTAAAGATCAGAGTAGCGGAGCCGTTGATGCGTGGAATGTTCCTGGACGATGATGGCGACACCATTGTGAAGGATCCAAACAAGAACAAGGACGAGGAAGAGAAAAACTGGTACTATTTCAAATACGAGTTTTTGCTGATTTCTGTTTCACTTGTGGAATTATGGGACGCACAGACAAAGAATGCAAGAAGAAGCTGAAGAAGGGGGAGGTGGCTGAGTACAGAAGGTGGTTGAGGTATGTCCCGAAGAGCATCCATGGCTTTGAAGAAAGGAGGAGGGTGGAGGGTTTGCGAGTGGTCTAAGAGGAAGGAGATCTGGTGGTCGAGTGGCGGTAGGTCGAAGTGATGGGATGACATGGAAGAAACATGGGCGGTGACTTAGTTGGCATTGAAGGAAATATGCCCTAGAGGCAATAATAAAGTTGTTATTTTATATTTCCTTATTCATGATAAAGGTTTATTATTCATGCTAGAATTTTATTGATCGGAAAACTAATACATGTCTGAATATATAAACAAACACCGTGTCCCTAGTGAGCCTCTACTTGACTAGCTCGTAGATCAAAGATGGTTAAGGTTTTCTAACCATGGACTTGAGTTGTCATTTGATAACGGGATCACATCATTAGGAGAATGTTGTGATGGACAATACCCATCCGTTAGCTTAGCATTATGAGCGTTCAGTTTTATTGATATTGCTCTCTTCATGTCAAATACATATTCGACTATGAGATTATGAAACTCCCGGATACCAGAGGAATACCTTGTGTGCTATCAAATGTCCTGGCGTAAGCGGGTGATAATAAAGATGCTCTACAGGTATCTCCGAAGGTGTTTGTTGAGTTGGCATAGATTGAGAATAGGATTTGTCACTCCGAGTATCGGAGAGGTATCTCTGGGCCCTCTCGGTAATACACATCATAAGCTTGCAAGCAAAGGAATAAGGAGTTGGTCACGAGGTGATGTATTACGGAACGAGTAAAGAGACTTGCGTGCGAGATTGAACTAGGTATGAAGATCAAGCGATCGAATCTTGGGCAAGTAACATAACGATAGACAAAGGGAATTCGTATGTTGTCATAGCAGTTCGACCAATAAAGATCTTCATAGAATATGTAGAGTCAATATGGGCATCCGGGTTCCGCTATTGGTTATTAGCGGGAAGTGTCTTGGTCATGTGTACATAGTTCTCGAACCCTTGAGTCCATACAACAACGTTCGATGATGATATAGTATTATATGAGTTATGTGATTTGGTGAAGGAATGTTTTTGGAGACCGGATGAGATCCACAGACATGACGAGAGTCTCGAAATGGTCGAGAGGTAAAGATTGACATATGGGGCGATGGTATTCGGGACATCGTAAGTGTTCGGAGGTGCTAGAGTACATATCGGGTCACCGAAAGGGTTCGGGCACCCCGAGCAAAGATATGGGCCTTATGGGCCAAGAGGAAATGCACCAGCCACCGGGGCTGGTGTGCTTATATGGGCGAACCGGGAGGAGAAGGAAGAGGGAAGAGAAAAGGGATTGGCCTCCTTTCCTTTCTCCCCTCCTCTTTCCTCCCCTCGGCTAATATGGAAAGGGGCGGCCAAGGAGGAACAAGTAGAGATTCGGTCCTAGTTGGGCGCCTCTGGCCTCTCCCTCCCCTCCCACCTATATATGTGGGGCACCCCTAGCACACAGACAATTGCCTAGCCATGCGTGTCGTCCATTTGCTCATGCTTCAATATTTATTGCATTACGGGCTGTTATTACACATTATATCTCAATACTTATGGCTATTCTCTCTTATTTTACAAGGTTTACCATGAAGAGGGAATGATGGCATTTGGAATTACAGTGGAAAAGGGCAAACATTGGAAACCTATTACGCACAGCTCAAAAGTCCTGAAACTCCACGAAACAACTTTTGGATTTAATAAAATTTTTGAGCGAAAAGAAATAGGCGGGGCCCCACACTGTCCGGGGAGGCAGTGCGCCCCTATCTCTGGGCTCCTGGTGAGCCTCGGCGTCCATCTTCTGCTATATCATCACTTTTACCCTGGAAAAAAAATCATGGAGCCAAGCTTGACGGGATGAAACTCCGCCGCCACGGCGGAACCTTAGCGGAATCAATCTAGGGCTCTAGCGGGCTGTTACGCAAGGGACACTTCCCTCCCAGGAAGGAAAATCATCACCAACATCATCACCAACGATTCTATCATCGAGAGGGTCGATCTCCATCAACATCTTCACCAGCACCATCTCCTCTCCAAACCCTAGTTCATCTCTTGTATCCAATCTTGTATCAAAACCACAAATTAGTACACGTGGGTTGCTAGTAGTGTTGATTACTCCTTGTAGTTGATGCTAATTGGTTTACTTGGTGGAAGATCATATGTTCAGATCCTTTATGCATATTATTACTCCTCGATTATGAACATGAATATGCTTTGTGAGTAGTTACGTTTGTTCACGAGGACATGGGTGAAGTCTTGCTATTAGTAGTCATGTGAATTTGGTATTAGATTCGATATTTTGATGAGATGTATGTTGTCTTTTCCTCCGGTGGTGTTATGTGAACATCGACTACATGAAACTTCACCATTATTTGGGCCTAGAGGAAGGCATGGGGAAGTAATAAGTAGATGATGGGTTGCTAGAGTAATGAAGCTTAAACCCTAGTTTATCGTTGCTTCGTTAGGGCTGATATGGATCCATATGCTTAATGTTGTGGTTAGGTTTACCTTAATACTTCTTTTGGTAGTTGCGAATGCTTGCAATAGGGTTAATCATAAGTGGGATGCTTGTCCAAGTTAGGGCAGTACCCAAGTACGGTCCACCACATATCAAATTATCAAAGTACGAGCGAATCATATGAGCGTGATGAAAACTAGCTTGATGATAATTCCCAATGTGTCCTCGGGAGCTCCTTTATCATTATTAGAATTTGTCCGAGCTTATCCTTTGCTACATAAAGGATTGGGCCACCTTGCTACACTTTATTTACTTTATTTACTTGTTGGTCGTTACTATGTATCTTATCACAAAACTATCTATCACCTACAATTTAGGTGCTTGTAGAGAAAACATTCTGAAAACTTCTTATCATTTCATACGCTCCTCGTTGGGTTGACACTCTTACTTATCAAAATGACTACGATAGATCCCTACACTTGTGGGTCATCAAGACTCTTTTCTAAGCGCCGTTGCGGGGAGTGTAGTGCTTTTGGTGAGTGGAACTTGGTAAGGAAATATTTATATAGTGTGCTAAATATTTACATTACTTGTCACTATGAAATTAATCCTTTGAGGGGCTTGTTTGGGGTATCTTCACCACAACTAGAAGAGCAAGAGTTGCTCCTCAACCTCTGAACTTTATGAAAATATTTGCTTTGAGATTCCTTGGGTATGATAGAAAACTGCTAGCTAATCCATTTGCGGGAGGCGGAACATTGCATCGATTTACACCTTATCTTTGTGGATGAAGTTTGTGGATTATTTAAGCTTGCGGTATTCCCGATGATGTTGTCAAAGGAAGTTCTTCCTTTATCTTTGAAGGAGATGCATTGACATGGTATAGGCTATGTGATGATACGGGATCTTGGAATTATAAGCGATTGAAGTTGGAATTTCACTAGAAGTTCTATCCTATGCACCTTGTTCATCGTGATTGTAATTACATATATAATTTCTGGCCTCGCGAAGGAGAAAGTATCGCTCAAGCTTGGGGGAGGCTTAAGTCAATGTTATATTCATGCCCCAATCATGAGCTCTCTCGAGAAATGATTATTCGGAACTTTTATGCTCGGTTTTCTCTTGATAATCGCAACGCCTTCGATACTTCTGTCTTTGGTTGTTATATCTGAAGACTATTGATTTCAAATGGGACTTATTGGAAAGAATTAAGCATAACTCGAAGATTGGGGTTCCGGCGATGGTAAGAGTCAGTTATGACACCTAAGTTTGATTGTGTTAAATCTTTTATGGATACCGATGCTTTCCGTGGATTTAGCTCTAAGTATGGACTTGACTCACGAGATAGTAGCTACTTTTTTGTGAATCTTTAGCTACTCACGTTGATCTCCCTAAAGAGAAATGTATTAAATATAATCCTCTATTGAAGTGAAAGTAGTTGCACCTATTACAGTCGAAGAAAAGATTATTACCTATAGTGATTCTATTGTTCCTACTGCTTATGTTGAAAAACCTCCTTTTCCTGTTAGGATAAAAGATCATGCTAAAGCTTTGATTGTTGTTTGTAAGAGTAATACTAGGACTTATACACCTCCTGGGCAAATTAATGTTGAACCTAGTATTGCTATGGTTAAAGATCTCTTGGATGAGGACTTAGATGGGAATGTTATTTCTTTCTTGGGTGAGGCTGCTAATCTTGCTAGACACGATACTAAGACACGTGAGACTGTCGTGGGCATGTTATTCTGTTAAAATAGGAGATCATTGTTATCATGGCTTATATGATATGGGTGCTAGTGCTAGTGCGATACCTTATGATCTTTATAAAGAAATTATGCGCGACATTGCACCCGTTGAATTAGAAGACATTGATGTTACTATTAAGCTTGCTAATAGGGATACCATTAAACCTATTGGGATTGTTAGAGATGTTGAAGTTTTGTGTGGGAAGTTTAAATACCTGCTTTGATTTTCTTGTTCTTGGTTCCCCACAAGATGATTTTTATCCATTATTTTTGGTAGACCCTTCTTGAATCTGCTAGTGCTAAGATTAATTGTGAAAAGAATATAAATCCTTTGTTGGCATAGATGGTATGTCTCATGAGTTTAATTTTGCTAAGTTTAGTAGACAACCTCGTGAAAGGAACCACCTAGTTGTTGGGGAATGTAGCGAAATTTAAAATTTTCTCGCATCACCAAGATAAATCTATGGAGTAATCTAGCTTAACGAGGGAAGGGGTGTGCATCTACATACCCTTGTAGATTGCTAAGCGAGCGTTCAAGTGAGCAGGGTTGATGGAGTCGTACTACGTCGTGATCCAAATCACCGATGATCCTAGTGCGAGCGGATGGCACCTCGCGTTCAACACACATGCAGCCGGTGGCGTCTCCATGACTTGATCCAGCAAGGAGAGAGGAGAGGTTGGGGAAGACTCCATCCAGCGACAACACGGCAGGCGTGGTGGTGGTGGAGGCGTGGCAATCTGCGAGGCTTCGCCAAGCACCATGCAGGGAGAGGAAGAGGAAGAGAGGTAGGGCTGCGCCGAGAGGATTAACTCGTGTGTTTGCAGCCCCCAATACCTCAAGTATATATAGGGGAAGGGGAGGGCTGCGCCCTCTGGGATTCCACCCAAGGTGCGGCAGCCCCAAAACCCATCTGGGTGGCGGCGATGGGGGAGAGGGAAACTTGCCCCCCAAGCAAGGTGGGCGCCCCTCCCCCAAACCCTAGGCGCCTTGGGCCCTAGTGGGGGGCACCAGCCCACTGGGCTGGTCCTCTCCACTTGGCCCACACAGCCTCTGGGCTGGTGGCCCCACTGGTGGACCCAGGACCCTCCGGTGGTCCGATTACATACCGATATCACCGAAACTTTTTGGTGACCAAAGCAGGACTTCCATATATAAATCTTTACCTCTGGACCATTAGGAACTCCTCGTGGCGTCAGGGATCTCATCAGGGACTCCGAACAACATTTGGTAACCACGTACATCTATTCCTATAACCTAGCATCATCAAACCTTAAGTGTGTAGACCCTACGGGTTCGGGAACACGTGAACATGACCGAGACAACTCTCGGCCAATAACCAACAGCGGGATCGGATACCCATGTTGGCTCCCACATGTTCCACGATGATCTCATCGGATGAACCACGATGTCGAGATTCAATCAATCCGTATTCAATTCCTTTGTCTAGCGGTATAGTACTTGCGAGAGATTCGATCGTGGGTATCCCGATACCTTGTTCAATCTCGTTACCGGCAAGTCTCTTTAATGTTCGTAACACATCGTCCCATGATCAACCCCTTGGTCACATTGTGCACATTATTATGATGTGCTGCGAGTGGCCAGAGATACCTCTCCGTCACATGGGTGAAATCCCGATCTCGATTCGTGCCAACCCAACAGACACTTTCGGAGATACCCGTATTGCACCTTTATAGCCACCCAGTTACTTTGTGACGTTTGGTACACCCAAACCATTCCTACGGTATCCGGGAGTTGCACAATCTCATGGTCTAAGGAAATGATACTAGACATTAGAAAAGCTTTAGCATACGAACTACACGATCTTTGTGCAAGGCTTAGGATTGTGCATCACATCATTCTCCTAATGATGTGATCCCATTATCAACGACATCCAATGTCCATGGTCAGGAAATCGTAACCATCTATTGATCAACGAGCTAGTCAACTAGAGGCTTACTAGGGACATGGTGTTGTGTATGTATCCACACATGTATCTGAGTTTCCTATTAATACAATTATAGCATGGATAATAGCGATTATCATGAACAAGGAAATATAGTAATAACTAATTTTTATTGCCTCTAGGGCATATTTCAACAGTCTCCCACTTGCACTAGAGTCAATAATCTAGTTCACATCGCCATGTGATTAACACTCACAGTCACATCAGCCATGTGACCAACATCAAGAAGTTTACTAGTGTCTAAACTAGTTCACATCATCATGTGATTAAGACTCAATGAGTTAGGGGTTTGATCATGTTTTGCTTGTGAGAGGTTTTTAGTCAATGGGTGCGCAACATTCAGATCCGTATGTACTTACATAAATCTCTAGGTAATATTGTAAATGCTGCTTCCCGCTCACTTGGAGCTATTCCAAATAGTTGCTCCACTATCATTATCCGGTTTGCTACTCGAGTCATTGGGATAGGTGTTAAAGCTTGCATCGGCGTAACCCTTCACCAAACTCTTTATCACCTCCATAATCGAGAAACATGTCCTTATCACTCCAAGGACAATTTTGACCGCTGTCAATGATCCATTCCTCGATCACTATTGTACCCCCTTGCGGAACACGTGGCAAGGCACACATCGAGTCTTGATTTTCAGCATAGCATCTTGTGAGCCCTCGTCTAAAGCATAGGGATGGACCTTCGTCCTTTCTCTCTCTCTTCTGCCGTGAGTTGAGCTTTAAGTCTTAACTTCATACCTTACAACTCGGGAAAGAACTCCTTCTTTGACTGATCCATCTTGAACACCTTCAAGATCATGTCAAGGTATGTGCTCATTTGAAAGTACCATTAAGCGTTTTTGATCTATCCTCATAGATCTTGATGCTCAATGTTCAAGTAACTTAATCTAGGTTTTCCCTTGAAAAACACTTTTCAAATAACCCTATATGCTTTCCAGAAATCCTACATCATTTCTAATCGACAATATGTCAACAACATATACTCGTCAGAAATTCTATAGTGCTCCCACTCACTTCTTTGGAAATACAAGTTTCTCATAAACTTTGTATAAACCCAAAATCTTTGATCATTCCATAAAAGTGCATATTCTGACTCCGAGATGCTTGCTCTAGTCCATGGAAGGATCACTGGAGCTAGCATACCTTTTAGCATCTTTAGGATCGATGTCGGTGTCAAAACCGGCGGATCTCGGGTAGGGGGTCCCGAACTGTGCGTCTAGGCGGATGGTAACAAGAGACAAGGGACACAATGTTTTTACCCAGGTTCGGGCCCTCTCGATGGAGGTAAAACCCTACGTCCTGCTTGATTAATATTGATGATATGGGTAGTACAAGAGTGGATCTACCACGAGATCAAGGAGGCTAAACCCTAGAAGCAAGCCTATGGTATGATTGTTGAGATGTATGTTGTCCTACGGACTAAATCCCTCCAGTTTATATAGACACCGGAGGAGGCTAGGAGTTCTGTGAGTCGGTTACAATGGTAGGAGATCTACATATCCGTATTGCCAAGCTTGCCTTCCACCAAGGAAAGTACCATCCGGACCACGAGCGGAGTCTTCAATCTTGTATCTTCGTAGTCTTGGAGTCCGGCGAGATATTGATAGTCCGGCTATCCGGACCCCTAGTCAGGACTCCTTAGTAGCCTGAACAGTCTTCAATGGCGATAAATCTGGCGTGCATAATGTTGGCATTGCAAGGCGGGTTCCTCCCTTGAATAATCGAGAGAAGATAATGAACACGAGGATAGTGTAAAACTCTGCAAAAATAATTTCCACATTCCACCGTAGAGAATAAAATTTACACTAGCTCAATCTCTTGGCGTATTATGCGGCGTGACATCACCTTGCTACCAAGCCTTTGTTTGAATCGTTTTTACTATACCACCTCGGCCACGTTTAGCGGCGGTTTCCTTAACGCGTCACAGCCGAAGCGGAGTCGTGTTCCCCTTATTCAGGATTCTCATCAATACGTGCATGGGTAACCCAACCGTTCCGTCGCCACGCCTCCTCTATCGAAGGGAATCCCAAGCGGTCATGGAGCGGCCCTTGGTATTTCTTCCCTTTATAAGAGGACCAAGGCACATCCTTGTTCTTCAATCTCGCATCCAATCTTTCTCCGCTCCGGTTCCAACACCCGAGCCTCAGTTGGCGCCTCGGATCATAATCATGTCGGCTCCGACCTCGAGGCGGTGGATGCCCTCCTCCATCACGGAGGAGGACATATTGAAGTTGTGCGAGGCCAAGTACACAGTATCGAGGTTTACGCACAGGTTACTACCAAAGGCGGTTGTGCAACCGAGCCCGGTGAATCGTCGTTTTCGTATCCCACCTCCGCCGGGGTTTAGGCTTCCAGGCGGATCCCATTGAGAGGGCTCTGTTCTACTACTGGCTGGACTTTCCGCGACTTGGCTCTGGAGTCTATCCTCCATATCTCGCATTCATTATCGTCTGCGAAGCCTTCCTCTGTGTCATCCCCCACTTTGGCCTATGGTGAAGACCTTCAAGGTGGAGCCAAAAGATGGTCGGGGGCGTCAGCGAGTCTTGGTGAGGCGACCATAAGCAGAAGGTCGATGCCCGTGGCACGAGGTTCCTTCAAGAGGAACTTGGCGTGGGCGAGGTGGTTCTATATCACCGCTCCAAGGGGCGCGAGGCAAAGCCGCCGCCCTCATTCCGCCGGGACCTCCATGGCGATGTCGTGGGTCGACCAAGGAGCTCAGCGGGGGCGATCGAAGCGTGCCCTCGCTGCTGAGGCGGATTCGAGATCTCAAGCAAGGGAGATCGACCTAGTCAAGTGATGCAGGTTATGCTAATCGAGGCATCTTACGCCTGCAAGCGTCGTCCTCTCCGTCTATGGGAGTTCAACCGGAGGACCTCGGATTCTCCAACACTTCATGGGTGCGATACCGTGGAGATGTACAAGTTGTTCTTCGGACCGCGGGTGGCGTGTCGGTTGCCGAGGATGCGAGGTTTAAGCGCGATCGCCGGATACTCGGGTAAGTAGCTCGAGTCGGACATTTTGTTTATGTGCCTTTCTAAGTTAGCCTCGACCCTTTGTTCTTCTGAGGAATGGGTGCTACGATCAAAGGCCCGATAAGGTGTCGGCCCCCCTCCGGAGACCATGCTTGGAGCCCGTCTTTGGTCGAGAATGTTGGAGAGTCGCTCCACGAAGAGGCGGACGGGGAAAATAGAGAGCTAATATTTACGCCCAAAGGCGGCAGAAGAGGAGGAACCAAGAACCCCTCCTCGGGGGAGAAGAGGACGCCTCCGGAGATGGGAGGCCAAAGCTAAGCGCGAAGTGATCTTCCGGGAAGTCGGCGCCGGAGAGAATCCGGACCTTACAATCATCACCAAAGGTTCGGCCCTCAATGAGCGTGTGAGTATAAAGAATTAATTAGTGAAATACCTTCATTTGTGCTCCTGTAGGTAACGAAATATTTATATTGCAGTTCGGATCTGCAGCCTTCTCGAGATGAGTTCATCTTGAGGACCTTCTTAGGAGATGATGGAAGCGATCGCCTCCATCCATGACGCCGCCCAGATGAGGCGGCGAACCGAAGTGTCATCATCGGAGGGTATCCCAGTCCGGAGGGGCGAGTGTTAGTAGCCTACTAGTATCCGGTAGGAGAACTAAAGAATCTGCTTGAGAGGCGTCCATTTGAGAAGATCACCGTGCGTTAATGCGTATGGTGATTGGAAGGATTCGTCCGCCGAAGCAGATTGCATGATGCCGCCATGAGTTTCTTTGGCGGGATTTGAGTATCAATAATAGCGCACCCCTTCGTCTTTTAACAGTTTTGCATATAAAATCGACTGTATAGATAGTAGCCCTGAGACTCGGCGAGGTTGCCGGAAATGATGACGTCTTGAGGATGAAATCTCAAATCTCAAGTAAGCGAATACTGCCATCCCTATGCGGTGGCGGATAGTCGAGGCCAGGCGGACTAATGAATTTGCGAATTAAGTCGGCAGCAGCGTGGCGGATCGCTTGATGCTCGCGCTTGTCGACCAGCGACTTGACGAGTGCAAAGGTAAATAAATTCTCCATGATTGCTTTATCTAAGGGTCAAAGCCCTCCTCGATAAATTGTATCTTTGTTGTACAAGCAGTCTTCTTTCTTTGTGGAAGCCTCGGGCGAACTTGCTCGAGCTAAGGAGCAGGCCCAAAGGGGTGATCTCGGCTGCCTCGGCGGCGAAGAGTTAACCGAAAGGCTGTGCCTTTGCCCTAAGCAGGCGGAGGTGGCAATTGGCCATGAAATTAAAGGATGCTACCGACCGCAATGAGGCTCTTGAAAAGGGCGCTTATCGGGCCGGGAAGACTGAAGGCCACGCCCGAAGCCAAGGATGCCCGCTCTACAATCACGGGCTATGAAGGAGGAGGCTGCGCCCGGGCGGAGATCGTGGGTGGCAAGCCTATTCTCTTGCGTCGCGGTTTATGGATCACAGTATGCTCAATTTGGCCCATTTGTGGAGTCAGGAGGATCCGTATATGGACTTAGGCGCAAGCCTTGGTGATCTTGATTAAGCGCTTCGGGCCGGGGGATCACGAGGCGGAAGAGGCGTATTGGTCTCAATTCCACGGTCCGGATCGCTCCTTGGTTGGCGGACGGTTGGCGAATGGGCGAGCTAAATAGATTGTCGGACTTGCCATATGCGACATCGTGGCCCATATGCGGCGAGAGAGGTCCAAAGCGATGAGCTACTTGACTTCTTGCAGCAATTTCTTGGGCGGTGCGCATATAAAGGACATAAGCGGTCGGCTGCGCATCGGTAGCGGATGGCTCTTGCTGCGTGTGAAGGTGCATTATCCGGAGATGGATGCCACCGCCGTTGCCGCCAGGTCGGATGAAAAGCGGCTCCCTGCGAGCACTACCGGAGAAGTCATGCGTGGTGCTCGTATAATAGAGTCGCGATGCTTTCGAAGAATGTAACGTTCAAATGAGCGCGTTAGCTTATAAATTGATGATTATGTTATAGCTGCTTTTTATACTGTGCGTCCAGTAAAACTTCTCTGTGCGGACGTTTACGTATACTTGTGTATAACTTGAAAGATTGCGATCTTGACTTTAGCCCCCACGCAGTGCGGGGTGTTTAAGATAAGCGTTTTCACATAATCCGGCGTCTCGGTCTGTTTAAGGAGGTGGTAGCGAAGCGAACTAGGCAATCCGGACTATAGTGCTTTATCACTTTCACTTAGCGATGGAGCTCGAAGGTGGGGCTACGATATAGCCCCTGGTGGCACCGCACATCTCGGATTCGAGTGCGTATGTGCTTGACCGGAAATGGTCCTTCGTCAAGCGAAATTCTAAACATTCCGATAGTCGATCGAGTGGTTGACCGAGACTCTCGCTGTATCATGACGGTCGGTTTTGGCTTTCTCTCTTGAGGTGCTGTACTGCGGCCCAGGGAGCTGTCGCGTAGTTCTCCACGGTGCGCGTTAGCCGATGATCTGAGCGTAAGGCAGCAAAACACGGGGCGGGCAAACCCAACATTTGACCAAAGACATGATTGGAGCTGATGCATATAATGCCCTAACTTCGAGGCGCGAACACTCCGAAGGTGTTCGGACTTTATAATAATGGGCGAAGCGATGCCCTAAGCCCTAGTGTCGAGATGCGGGCATGGTCTTACGGCGCGACCGATGCCAAGGCGTCGGGCTCGCTTTGGCTATAGGAGGAAACCAAGGAGAAGTAACAACAAGAGGCAGTAAAAAAGGTCTACGGGGTCTTAATCGAAAAGAATCCTTGCAGCGGGTCCCCTGCGTCTGCGCTTTGTGTCTCCGTTCGCCGTTATCACTGGGCGGGTATGCACGTTGTTCATCATAGAAAGAGAGAACATTTAGTTTTAGAAACAATTCGTGCGAAAAATATGTAAAATAAAGTGTAAATAATTAAAGCAAGGTTTATATGAAACCGCGATTGTTTGTCTTGCGCAGCCCACAGTGAAGGGAATGCGGCTAAGGAGCCCTAACTTTCTTTGAGGCGGATACGTCTATCAAGGTCCGGGGTCTTTAAGTGACCAGCGCCTTGAAATGGCGCCATGTGGACGGGCATCTTGAGTGTAAGAGGCAGCGTAATGCGGTATGGCGTCGAAGCGGACAAAAGCCCTTCGTCCCAAGAGTGCTTGATATTCACTTTCAAATGGGGCGATATGAAAATTAATTTTAGCGTCGAAAATTGTTCGGCGATCCGAACCGACTTCTAGTAATATAGAGCACATGCACTTGGCGTAAGGGCACTGGCGTCCTCCTTTGAAGGAAGTGCGGTGTGTCGAATTTTGGTAGGTCTATCCCCATCCTACGGATTGTGTTTGAATATAGCGAGTTTAAATCGCTGCCTCCGTCCATTAGGGCGTTAGTAAGTGTAATCCGTCTATTATGGGATTCAATATCGGGAAGTCGTCCAGCGTTTGACGCTTGGAATAATCGGTGGTCGAAAGTGATTGGTTTGATATCCAATCTCTACGATCTCTTTGGGTTGGACCGTCTGAAGCTCTTTAGAAAGTCTGCACTATTTTTCCGTGTTATCACATGAAGTGAGTTCTTGCTTTGACCTTGTGGGAAAGTCTTTTGTTTTCGGTGCCTACTTGCGGGGTTTATCTTCTTAAGCTTGGCGTCGAGCCCTTATATTCGGCATTTAATCGGCGGACTATTTAAAACCAACAATCCTTGTGGGTGTGATTTTGCGAGCCTTAGGAATGCTGTGGATTTGACATATCCGACCCAAAATTTTGTTTAAGTTGGACAATTCGTCACTTTGTCATCCTTAGAGGCTGCGTCTTAGTATTGGAGCGCGAGCTTTTGAATCGGCGTTATTTGCCGTGCTCTTTGGGCTTTTCTCTTTATTCGGCGTTGTTCTTTTACTGCAAGTGATTTTCCCTTTCCATCTCTTATCTCGGATGTACTTGGGTGCTGGTGTTGCTTCTTGCTACTTGACTATCCTCTCCCTTACGAAGCGGGTCCACGAGGCTTGTTAGTGCGGACATTGTCCTCGGTTTCTCTTGACCGAGGTGCTGTGAAACCATTCGTCTCGGACATTGTGCTTAAGCTGCTAAGGCTTGGCGTCCGGACGATCGACTTCGGTTCTTTGGCAAAAACCTGTTCCGGAATTTCATGGCCGACTCTCGGGCTGTTGAGTTATATGACTTAAATTATTTGCATCAGGAGGAGCGGAAATAAGTCCCTTGAAAATTCGCTCTAGCGCGTCCTCGAGCTCTTCCCAACTAGCAGATGTTTTACAGGAGGCTTTTGAGCCAATAGCGGGCTGGCCTTTGAGCTTGAGGGTAGATATTTTATGGCGTGGAGATCGTCTCCTCTGGCCATGTGTATATGTAGTATATAATCTTCTATCAGACTCGAGGTCTGTTGTTCCATCGTAGGCCTCTATTGTCATGGGTTTAAACCCTCTTTGAAATTCATGGTCCGACACCTCATCGGTGAAACATAGTGGGTGTCTGGCGCCCACTGTACTTGTATGTGCGCTATCATCGGACGCTCAGCGTGTTACTTTGCTTCTGGGGCCTTATTTTTGGGTCCGTAGATGGACCTTCTGGGCCATTCGGCGGTGGAGGCTCTATGGCCTCTTCCGTGGTCTGGTAGCGCTGCAGCCGTGTAGCTCTTCGATTGGTGGCCATTGCCGTGTTTATCTGGCTTTGAGTACTTTCTCCATCTTATTACGAGCATGTCTTAGCTGTTTTGAGCTTCGCTTTTCCTTCTTGAGTTCTTGCCGTGGCGATGAAGCTGCGCAAAAAGCTCTTGTTCGGACGGGGTCCTCGGTAGCGGCAGGTTTGTAAATCATTGAGGCTTGCCGTCTTGGAGGAGTATATAGTTATGATCCTCAACCTCTTAAATACGCCGCCCTTTCGTGAGGCTTATACGCATCCTCCTATTGGAGTCTTGTTGGAGGGATTGTCTTGACACTCTCGGGGGTATTGTTATCTCTGTGCGGAATCTCTATTCTTCTTTGTGGCGGGATTTAGCCTGGCGCGTGATCTGATGCGGCAGGCTCTTCTTTAGGGAATCTGCCTCCGTGCTTCTTCGCCATCCCGTCTTTTGGGGTGTCCACCATGTATACATCATATGGCGAGGTGGCCTTCCGGTCACCTGTAAGCTGGCTCTGTTAAATCTCGGCATAAATCGTCGATGGCGTCGATGTTAAATCGAATCAGTCTAGCATGTCGGTTAAATCCTCGGCAGTGGCTACAAAGTGGGTGGCGGGTGGGCTCTGAATTTCTTCGTCGTCCGTACTCCAACCATCGGCCGTAGTCGGCCGAGGACTCTCCCGATAACGAGATGCTTTAATGAATTTAGGATATCGCCATGGCGAGTGTTGGAATATGTCGCGGCGGTGAATTCCATAACGGCGCCTAATCCGGATTGATTGGTAGGCGCGGGAGGTTGGTCGGCGCCTCGAAATCCACGAGTTTCGCGGGGACAAAATTGGTGTTCGGCTCCATCGCCGTGGATGTTAAAGCCCCAGTGGCGTCTATCCACCGACCCCTCGATCTGAAGCGATCGGCTCCGGGCTAATGGCGAAGCTGATCCGTGTCGCGACCACCAAAGCCTTTACGTGGCGAGCTAGATCATGCCCATAAATCCGCATCTTGGCGCTTCGGTACGTGGCTCGAGTCGTCGAAGATCAAGTCTCGCGGACGACCGTGAAGTTTAACTTCAAATCGACTGACGGCGAGGCGTAGCTTCGATCTGCTCCGGATGGCCAAGTGAATTGGCCCGGGACGAAACCGCGAATCTGAAGATCTGTCGGGGAGAAAAGCCTCACCACTGGACAGCATTGCTGGTTGAAGGCGCCATCAAGCCTATCGGTGGCGACACGGAGGAACTCTCAATGAAAGCACCAATGTCGATTGTCAAAACCGGCGGATCTCGGGTAAGGCGGTCCGAACTGTGCGTCTAGGCGGATGGTAACAAGAGGCGAGGACACAATGTTTTTACCCGAGTTGGGCCCTCGATGGAGGTAAAGCCATACGTCCTGCTTGATTAATATTGATGATATGGGTAGTACAAAAGTGGATCTACCACGAGATCAAGGAGGCTAAACCTAGAAGCTAGCCTATGGTATGATTGTTGAGATGTATGTTGTCCTACGGACTAAAGCCCTCCGGTTTATATAGACAGGAGGAGGCTAGGAGATTACAGTCGGTTACAATGGTAGGAGATCTACATATCCGTATTGCCAAGCTTGCCTTCCACATGAGGAAAGTACCATCCGGACACGAGCGGAGTCTTCAATCTTGTATCTTACGTAGTCTTGGAGTCGGCGGATATTGATAGTCGGCTATCCGGACACCCCTAGTCCGGGACTCCCTCAATCGACAAAACCTTTCGATTGTATCACATACAACCTTTCCTTAGGAGGCGGTAAGAAACTCGTTTTGACATCCATACGCGATTTCATGAATGCAGCTAATGCTAACATGATCCAAGCGGACTTAAGCATCGCTCTGAATGAGAAAATTTCATCATAGTCAACTCCTTGAACTTGTGAAAAGCTCTTTGCCACAAGTCGATCTTCATAGACGGTGACATTACCGTCCACGTCTGTCTTCCTCTTAAAGATCCATTTATCTCAATGGCTTGCCGATCATCGGGCAAATCCACCAAAGTCCATGCTTTGTTCTGATACATGGATCCTATCTCAAATTTCATGGCTTCTAACCATTTGTCGGAATATGGGCCCACCATCGCTTCTCCATAGCTCGTGGGTTCATTGTTGTCTAGCAACATGACCTTCAAGACAGAGATTCTTGTACCACTCTGAGTAATACGCATCCTTGTCACCCTCAGTCTGCAGTAGTGACTTGATCCAAAACTTCATGATCACTATCATAGCTTCTACTTCAATTGGTGTAGGCGCCGCAGGAACAACTTCACATGCCTGCTACACACTAGTTGAAGTGCGGTTCAATAACCTCATCAAGTCTCCACCATCCTCCCTCAACTTTCGAGATAAACTTTTCCTCGAGAAAGGACCGATTCAAGAAACAATCCCTATTGCTTTTGGATCTGAATTAGGAGTATACCCAACTGTTTTGGGTGTCCTATGAAGATGCATTTTATCCGCTTTGGGTTTGAGCTTATCAACCTGAATTTTTTTTCACATAAGCGTCGCAACCCCAAACTTTTAATAAACGACAACTTAGGTTTCTCCAAACCATAGTTCAAATGGTGTCGTCTCCAGCGGAATTACGTGGTGCCCTATTTAAAGTGAATGTGGTTGTCTCTAATGCCTAACCCATGAACGATAGTGGTAATTCGATAAGAGACATCATGGTACGCACCATATCCAATAGGTGCAACTACGATGTTCGGACACACCATCGGACTATGGTGTTCCAGGCGATATTAATTATGAAACAATTTCCACAATGTCTTAATTGCGTGCCAAAGCTCGTAAATCAGATACTCATCTCTATGATCATATCATAGACATTTTATCCTCTTGTCACGATGATCTTCAACTTCACTATGAAATTACTTGAACCATTCAATAATTTAGACTTGTGTTTCATCAAGTAAATATACTCAGTATCTACTCAAATCATCCATGAAGTAAGAACATAACGATATCCACTACGTGCCTCAACACTCATTGGACTGCACACATCAAAATGTATTACTTCCAACAAGTTGCTTTCTTGTTCCATTTCTTTGAAAGCGAGGCTTTCGGTCATCTTGCCCATGTGGTATGATTTGCATGTCTCAAGTGATTCAAAATCAAGTGAGTCCAAGCGGTCCATATGCATGGAGTTTCTTCATGCATATACATCAATAGACATGGTTAGCATGTCTCAAACTTTTCAAAAACGAGTGAGTCCAAAGATCCATCAACATGGAGCTTCTTCATGCGTTCTATACCAATATGACTTACATGGTAGTGCCACAAGTAGGTGGTACTATCATTACTATCTTATATATTTTGGCATGAACATGTGTATCACTACGATCGAGATTCAATAAACCATTCATTTTGGGTGCAAGACCATTGAAGGTATTATTCAAATAAACAGAGTAACCATTATTCTCCTTAAATGAATAACCGTATTGCGATAGACATAATACAATTATGTCTATGCTCAACGCAAACACCAAATAACAATTATTTAGGTTTAAGACCAATCTCGATGGTAGAGGGAGCGTGCGATGCTTGATCACATCAAGATTGGAAAACACTTCCAGCACATATCGTCAGCTCACCTTTAGCTAGTCTCCGTTTATTCCGTAGCCTTTAATTTCTAGTTACTAACACTTAGCAACGAACGGTATCTAATACCACAATTGCTACTAGGAGTACTAGTAAAGTACACATTAACATAATGTATATCCAATATACTTCTATCGACCTAGCCAGCCTTCTCATCTACCAAGTATCTAGGGTAATTCTGCTCCAGTGGCTGTTCCCCTTATTACAGAAGCACTTAGTCACGGGTTTGGGTTCAACCTTGGGTTTCTTCACTAGAGCAGCAGCTGATTTGCTGTTTCATGAAGTATGCCTTCTTGCCCTTGCCCTTCTTGAAACTAGTGGTTCACCAACCATCAACAATTGATGATCCTTCTTGATTTCTACTTTCGCGGTGTCAAACACCGCGAATATCTCAAGGATCATCATATCTATCCCTGATGTGTTATAGTTCATCACGAAGCTCTAGCAGCTTGGTGGCAATGACTTTGGAGAACATCACTATCTCATCTGGAAGATCAACTCCCTCGATTCAAGTGATTGTTGTCTTGAAACAATCTAAGCACGAGCTCAATGATTGAGCTTTTCTTCCTTATTTGCAGGCTTAGAAACTCGCCGGAGGTCTTATACCTCTTGGCGTGAGCACGAGCACTGAAATCCCAATTCAGCCCTCGAAACATCTCATATGTTCGTGACGTTTGAAATCGTCTTTGGCGCCTCAACTCTAAACCGTTTAACTGAACTATCACGTAGTTATCAAAACATGTATGTAAGATGTTCGCAACATCCATGGACGACGTTCGAGGTTCAGCACACTGAGCAGTGCATTAAGGACATAAGCCTTCTACGAAGCAACGAGGACAATCCTCAGTTTATGGACCTAGTCCGCATAATCGCTACTATCAACTTTCAACTGAATTTTCTCTAGGAACATATCTAAACAGTAGAACTAAAGCGCGAGCTTACGACTTAATTTGCAAAGATCTTTTGACTATGTTCAGGATAATTGAGTTCATCTTATGAACTCCCACTCTAATAGACATCCCTCTAGTCATCTAAGTGATTACATGATCCGAGTCAACTAGGCCGTGTCCGATCATCACGTGAGACGGACTAGTTATCATCGGTGAACATCTTCATGTTGATCATTATCTACCATCGACTCATGCTCGACCTTCGGTCTCTTGTGTTCGAGGCCATATGCATACATGCTAGGCTCGTCAAGTTAACCTAAGTGTTTAGCGTGTGTAAATCTGGCTTACACCCGTTGTATGTGACGTTAGAATCTATCACACCCGATCATCACGTGGTGCTTGAAGCGATGAACTTTATAGCGGTTGCACATTAGGGAACACTTTCTTGAAATTTTAATGAGGATCATCTTATTTACTACCGTCGTTCTAAGCAAATAAGATGCATAAACATGATAAACATCACATGCAATCAAATAGTGACATGATATGGCCAATGTTATTTTGCTCCTTTTGATCTCCATCTTTGGGGCTCCATGATCATCATAAATCGCCCGGCATGACACCATGATCTCCATCATCATGATCTCCATCATCGTGTCTCCATGAAGTTGTACGCCAACTATTACTTCTACTACTATGGCTAACAGTTTAGCAATAAAGTAAAAGTAATTACATGGCGTTATTCAATGACATGAGGTCATACAATAAATTAAGACAACTCCTATGGCTCTGCCGGTTGTCATACTCATCGACATGCAAGTCGTGATTCCTATTACAAGAACATGATCGTCTCATACATCACATATATCATTCATCACATCGTTTGGCCATATCACATCACAAAACACTTCTTTGCAAAAACAAGTTAGGCGTCCTCTAATTGTTGTTGCAAGTTTTCTGATAGCTTCTATAGGTGTTCTAGCAAGAGCGTTTCTTACCTACGTAAAACCACAGCGTGATATGCCAATTTCTATTTACCCTTCATAAGGACCCTTTTCATCGAATCCGCTCCAACTAAAGTGGGAGAGCGGACACCGCTAGCCACCTTATGCAACTAATGCATGTCAATCGGTTGAACCTGTCTCACGTAAGCTTACGTGTAAGGTCGGTCAGGACGCTTCATCCTCACGATGCGCGAAGCAAGATAAGACTAGTAGTGGCAAGAAAATTAACAACATCGATGCCCACAGCGCTTTGTGTTCTACCGTGCATAGTAACTACGCATAGACCTAGCTCACGATGCCACTATTGGGGAACATAGCAGAAATTTGAAATTTTCTCGCATCACCAAGATCAATCTATGGAGTAATCTAGCAATGAGGGGCAGGTGCATCTACATACCCTTGTAGATCGCTAAGCGGAAGCGTTCAAGTGAGCAGGGGTTGATGGAGTCATTGCTCGTCGTGATCCAAATCACCAATGATCCTAGTGCGAGCAGGGACGGCACCTCCGCGTTCAACACACATGCAGCCCGGTGGCGTCTCCCATGACTTGATCCGGCAAGGAGAGAGGAGAGGTTGGGGAAGACTCCGTCCGGCGGCAACATGGCGGCGTGGTGGTGGTGGAGGCGTGGCGATCCTGCGAGCCGCCAAGCATCGCGGGAGAGGAGGAAGAGAGGTAGGGCTGCGCCAGAGAGAGGATTAACTCGTGTGTTTACAGCCCCCAATACCTCAAGTATATATAGGGGAGGGGAGGAGGCTGCGCCCCTCTGGGGTTCCCACCCAAGGAGTGCGGCAGCCCCAAAACCCATCTAGGGTGGCGGCCAGGGGGAGAGAGGCTTGCCCCCAAGCAGGTGGGCGCCCCTCCCCAAACCCTAGGCGCCTTGGGCCTGGTGGGGGCACCAGCCCCACAGGGCAGCCCCCCCTCCACTTGCCCACCTTATGCAGGGCTGGTGGCCCCACTGTGGACCCGGGACCCTCCGGTGGTCATTACATCCGATATCACCGAAACTTTTCGGTGACCAAAGCAGGACTTCCCATATATAAATCTTTACCTCGACCATTGGAACTCCGGTGACGTCAGAGATCTCATCCGGGACTCGAACAACATTCGGTAACCACGTACATCTATTCCTATAACCCTAAGCGTCGCCAACCTTAAGTGTGTAGACCCTACGGGTTCGGAGACAACGTGAACATGACCAGACAACTCTCCGGCCAATAACCAATAGCGGGATCTGGATACCCATGTTGGCTCCCACATGTTCCACGATGATCTCATCGGATGAACCACGATGTCGAGATTCAATCAATCCCGTATTCAATTCCCTTTGTCTAGCGGTATAGTACTTGCTTTTGATTCGATCGTCGGTATCCCGATACCTTTTTCAATCTCGTTCAGCAAGTCTCTTTACTCGTTCCGTAACACATCATCCGTGATCAATCCCTTGGTCACATTGTGCACATTATGATGATGTCCCTACGAGTGGGCCTAGAGATACCTCCACGTCTGCACGGTGACAAATCGATCTCGATTCGTGCCAACCAGCAGACACTTCGGAGATACCCATAGTGCACCTTTATAGCCACCCGGTTATGTTGTGACGTTTGGTACACCCAATCCATTCCTCGGTATCTGGGGTTGCACAATCTCATGGTCTAAGGAAATGATACTTGACATTAGAAAAGCTTTAGCATCTGAACTACGATCTTTGTGCTAGGCTTAGGATTGGGTCTTGTCCATCACATCATTCTCCTAATGATGTGATCCGTTATCAACGACATCCAATGTCCATGGTCGAGGAAACCGTAACCATCTATTGATCAGCGAGCTAGTCGACTAGAGGCTTACTAGGGACATGGTGTTGTCTATGTATCGGACATGTATCTGAGTTTCCTATCAATACAATTATAGCATGGATAATAAGCGATTATCATGAACAAGGAAATATAGTAATAACTAATTTATTATTGCCTCTAGGGCATATTTCCAACACTAGTAAGGATGAGATTATTGGTCTTGCTTCCATTCTGTTCCTCCAAGCGATCAGTTAGAACAATATTTGCTAGACCATGGAAGCGATATGTTTATGAAGGAAAGGGAAGAAATATATGAAGTGTTCCTTAAGCGGAACCTATCTTTGAAACATAACCTTCCCGTTGAATTCTTGGGATCCCCTCCACCCAAGGGTGATCCGTGTTTGAACTCAAACCATTACACGATAATCTTAAGTATGCTTATCTTGATGAAAAGAAATATATCCTGTTATTATTAGTGCTAACCTTTCGGAGAAAAGAAGAAGAAAGCTTATTGAAAACTCGAGAAGAAGCACCGAGCTGCTATTGGATACACTCTGGATGATCTTAAGGGCATTAGTCCCACATTATGTCGACACAAAATTTCGGTGGAGAAAGATGCCAAACCGGTTAGAGATCCTCAAAGGCGATTAAATCCCAAGATGAAGGAAGTGGTAAGAAAGGAGATACTAAAGCTCCTTGAGGCGGTATTATTTATCCGTTCTTGATAGTGAATGGGTAAGACCTGTCCATTGTGTCCCTAAAAAGGGAGGTATTACCGTTGTTCCTAATGATAAAGATGAATTGATCCCGCAAAGAATTATTACAGGTTATAGGATGGTAATTGATTTCCGTGAGTTAAATAAATCTACTAAGAAAGATCATTACCCCTTACCTTTTATTGATCAAATGCTAGAAAGACTATCCAAACACACACATTTTTGCTTCTTAGATGGTTATTCTGGTTTCTCTCAGATACCTGTATCAGCGAAGGATCAATCTAAAACTACTTTTACTTGCCCTTTTGGTACTTTTGCTTATAGACATATGCCTTTTGGTTTATGTAATGCTCCTGCTACCTTTCAAAGATGCATGATGGCTATATTCTCTGATTTTTGTGAAAAGATTTGTGAGGTATTCATGGATGACTTTTCCGTCTATGGATCCTCTTTTGATGATTGTTTGAGCAACCTTGATCGAGTTTTGCTTGAGATGCCAAGACACTAGTCTCGTCTGAATTGGGAAAAGTGTCACTTTATGGTTAATGAAGGCATTGTCTTGGGGCACAAGATCTCGAGAGAGAGTATTGAAGTTGATAAAGCCAAGGTTGATGCTATTGAAAGATGCCATGTCCCAAGGACATAAAAGGTATAAAAGTTTCCTTGGTCACCGGTTTTTATAGGAGGTTCATTAAGGACTTTTCTAAAATCTCTAGGCCTCTGACTAATTTATTGCAAAAAGATATTCCTTTTATCTTTGATGATGATTGTGTAGAAGCATTTGAAACACTTAAGAAAGCTTTGATCACTGCACCTATTGTTTAGCCGCCTAATTGGAATTTACCTTTTGAAATTATGTGTGATGCTAGTGATTATGCTGTAGGTGTTGTCTTAGGGCAAAGAGTCGATAAGAAATTGAATGTTATCGGTATGCTAGTAAGACTCTTGATACTTCGGAGAAATTATGCTACTCTTTGAAAAAGAGTTCTTAGCAGTTGTGTTTGCATGTGATAAGTTTAGACCTTATATTATTGATTCAAAGTTACTATTCACCTTGATCATCTTTGCTATTAAATATCTTATCAAAAAGAAAGATGCTAAGCCTAGACTCATTAGATGGGTTCTCTTGCTCCAAGAATTTGACTTGCGGACGACAGGACCTCAAAGCAGTCGATCTCGTGCATCGATGTCATCCTGGATTAGTAATCTTGACATGCACGATACTCGAAGGATTTATAACGAGTAGCAATCACACACTTATTACATCGAATGTCTCCAAGAGAACTTATGACAATAAATATGGCTTAAGACCATCTAATACGATAACAACATAAGGCTTGGAAGATAAGCGAGTCCATAAACTCCAACGGCATCACTTGAGTATAAGATCACGACCTAAGGCACCTTACTCATTATGCGAAAAGTCCATAACATGAGCGTTGCAACCGAAAGCAATTGACACATGGAATATCTGTCATGTAACACATAGAAGTAATGAAACGAGAATAATGCTATCACTACATGCATATATGGATGGTGGAAAGCTCTATAGTTCTGTTTTTGCATAAAGCCAATTTTTCATCTTTGCAAAGGAATATATGGGATTCGGGTTCAAGACAGATCCTTGAGGTTAATTTCTTGGGTCTGGCGGAGATTTAGCCCTCTACCTACTGCTCTCTCATGACTCGCTAGGATCTAAACTCTGAAAGGAACAACACAAGAGACCGAGTTTATCTTGGTTGAGGCCACCATTGTGGTGTAATACCCTACTCCTTTGTGTGGTGTGGTGGATTGCCTCTTGGGCTGATGATGAACAATACAAGGAAGAACAGCCTCGCAGTGCATTCTTGGTGGAGACGATGAGCTGCTAGGAGGAGTTCAGCCGCCCTTCTCTCTCTCTCTCTCTCTCTCTCTCTCTCTCTCTCTCCTTCTCTTGATTTAGGTCCCGATCGAGATGCCTCTACCACAGGGGTGGCTAGTCCTATTTATCGGCAAGGCCTGGGCCTCTTCCCAAATATTGAGCGGGAAGAGGCGTAACAATTGGCCATTTGAAGGGAACATCGGGTACACTTATCTGACTAAAGTTGGTCCTCGCTTTGCCAAAGGCCACTGGTGGTGGCCTTTGCTTGGGCTCCTGATGACTTCCTTCTGCTGTTGGGCTGGTC